>CM061919.1:170569080-170863992 GCA_031002005.1 Vandiemenella viatica
ATTAGATGATACACACTTATACCAGTGCTTCTTCCAGTCTCCAAGACACTTCTGGAACTCGATCTTTGGGATAGCTTTGAGCTCTTCCAGCAATGCCTTTTTAATCTAATCTATGCTTGTAAAACAATGGCCATTAAAGGTGCTCTTTATTTTTGGGAAAAGAAAAAAGTCACACGGGGTCATGTCTGGCAAATATGGAGGTTAGGGCATCAATACATTGATGTTTTTTGCCCAAAAGTTCACAAACAAGCAACGATGTGTGAGCAGGTGCATTATTAAGATGCAAAAGCCGTAAATTGTTTTGCCACCAATCCAATAGTTTTCTTTGGACTACTTCACGCTAATGGCATTGAACTTGAAGGCAGTATTCTTTATTGACCGTTTGACCTTGTGGCAAGAACTGGTGGTGCACTATGCCATTAAAATTGAAGAACATAGTGAGCATAACCTTCACATTTGACCAACCTTGTCGAGCTTTTTTCAGTCTTGGCCATCCAGAATGCCTCCACTCAGATAATTGAGCCTTAGTTTCGACGTCATACCCATAAACCCATGATTCATTACCTGTTATGACACGTTTCAATAATTCTGCATCGTTTTTGACCTCATTTAGTGATTACTGAGCAACTTCCATTCACCGCTGTTTTTGTTCAAACTCAACACTTTTGGAACAAATTTTGCTGCAACGTGTTTCATACCCAAAATAGATTAAAAAATTTCATGGCATGAGCCAATTGATATGCCAACATCATCAGCAACTTCTCTAATTGTAATTGGGAGATCGTTCATAATCATTTCTTCCAGTTATTCTACGTTTTGGTTATTGATATGCTACGACCACCCGTGTGCTCGTCATCTTTAACATCTTCACGGCCATCTTGAAAACACTTATACCATTCGTAAACCCTTGTTTTACTCATAGTAGATTCACCAAAGCAATGTTTAACATTTCTAAAACTTTGTTGCACTTAATTCGATTTTTATAGCAAAATTTAATGCAAATTCTCTGATCCATGATTTATGCAAATGAAAAATTGCCGCCCTTTATCAAAACACGTGTTATTCTTTTAACAGCTGAGACCGAGCGTGGTGGGTGAACAGTTAACATTCTGGCCTCGCATTCGGGAGGATGCGGGTACGGATACCTGCCCGGGCATCCAGATTTGGGTTTTCCATGGTTTCCCCAAATCACTCCAGGCGAATGCCAGGATGCTTCCTTCAAAAAGGCCATGGCCAAATTCCTTCCCGTTCCTTGTCCCCAGTCCCATCCCGCCTCTAATGGCCGCGACAAAGCATAAAGCCATAAGCAAAAAAAAAAGAAGGATGCTCTGTCCCTTATGTGTTTATTTTTATAACTTTCCCAGTTTGTTTTCCATAAACAATTGTTACTAAGTAACAGTATTAAAAATAAAGAACTGTTCTTTTCATTTTAAAACATTTTGTGTCTAAAACAACAACAGCCAGAAACAAACAAATGATACCGATACAGCAGGAGGTTTCACATCTATTTTATGATTGTTTACATGTATCAAGTCAACTTCTTTCATCTTGGGTAATTGTTTTGAAGATTTCCTACTACACATTTAACTTAAAATGTAAATGATTCTTCTAGAGTGATTATGAAAAGTGAACAGCGTAAACCTGCCTTTAGTCTTTGAATCCATCGACTGCATCCCATGTAAGAACTACAATTTCTGTAAGTACCACACTGAAGTGAGATTGCTACTCCCCAAGATCCTCCTTCTAATCCATAACTTGATTCATTAAAATCCCCAACTTAAGCCAACAAGTAACAACCACACATTCAGTAAGACTGTTCCATGGCACCTTCCCTTACGGCAGTCCATGCTGTAAGCCTTGTTATCTTCACTAACCTAACATTGAATAGACTTAGGGCATGCCACCTATGGTATTCCCCATGGCATTTACCAACTAACTTACAATAAATTCCCTACTCATAAATAAGTTTGGTTACCCATCAGGATGAATGGTCACAGACGAACAGTAACATTCATGTAGCAAAAGACTCACCCAAGGCATTTAAGTAGAAGTTCCTTTATTTCAGCCAACGTTTATTTCACAAACTTACACTTCAAAAATACTATTACAATCTATGTAGCTTTTCTGCTCACTCCATTGTCTTTTATATCGATGTCGTGCAGACATACTACTGAATGCACTCATTCAGAGATATTACTGATCTCCTACACCATTCCCCCACCAGTAACAGGGTTACACTTGCAGAGCTGAATGACGTGGTATGATAATAGCATAATAACAATAAAAGAAATAACAACTTTCAACTGAACACACAAAACGAGTTAGTAACTTGATTTTACGACCAGAACGGGAAGTTCTGGCTAAGTGTTTCGATGCTTACAAATCTTCATTCTCTTAGTCCTGTGAAGACGTTCAATTTTTCCATTGCACTGTGGGTGATAGGCTGTGGTATGCTTCATTTTAACACCACACAATGCAACTAAATTCTTGAACAGCTCTGACGGGAATTGTGATCCTCGGTCTGTGATGACAACGCTGGTGTTCAAAATCGCACCACCCATGAGAGTAAAACGATTTTGCAACCAAGTCATTTGTGATATTTTGCATGGGAATGACTTCCATCCAGGAGATATAATGATTAATACATGTGAGGCAGTACATGTTTCAATCTGACAGTGGTAATGGTCCATTAATATCAACATGCTCAATGTTAAATCTTTTGTCCAGCCCTTGAATGAGTTTAACAGACACTGTGTATTTTTCGTTATTTTGGCACTGGATACACGCTTGGGCCCATTTACGAACATCAGATTTTATGTTCGGCCAAATAAACATAACTATCATTTGTTTTGCTGAAGATTTCACACCAGGATGCAATATATTATGGATTTGTTGGAAAATTTGCTAACAGAAAGACTTAAGAATGTAAGGTTGTACATTTTTCATTCCCTGACGATACAGTATATTTCTTGAATGTCAATGACTTAGTCTTTTCAATCAAGGTTTTGAGTTCTTTATCCTGTTACTGTTGTTCTGCAATTTTATCATAATCAACCACAGAAATCTCTTCCATCCTGGATAACGTGTTAGCTACAATGTTGTTTTTTTCCGGTGACATGCTGAATGTTGGTAATAAATTGAGAGATATACTGGAGATGTTTCATTTGTCTTGGTGATGCTTGCTCGTTCCTCTGAAGAAATGCATACGTTAATGGCTTATTATCTGTGAATATTGTAAAATCCCTTCCTCAAGAAAGTGTTTGAATTGCTTCACTGATGGATAAATGCCTAAGAGTTCTCTGTCACGTGTGCTGTGAGCTTTTTAAGTATTGCTGAGATTCTTTTAATGAAATGTGATGCGTTTCCATCCATATTTTTCATACTGTTGCAGCTCTTATCTAATGGCACTTTCAGAAGCGTCCATGAACAATGCTAACAGAAAATGTGGGTTAGGAATGGTTAGAACTGTATCAGATGCCAAATCTTCTTTACATTTTTCAAACATCTGCTTCGCTTCCTCATTCCATGGAATTTTTCTTCTATCTTTTTTTTTTTTTTTGACACCTTCAAGTAATCATGGAGCACTGCTTGTGTTTTGCCAGCATCCTTCATATAAAGGCGATAAAAATTGACCATGCCGAGAATGGTTCGGAGTTCATGTTTCTGGCGGTTTGCAATTCAGGATTGCTTGTATCTGTTCAGGTAGAGGACTTGTACCCTCTGCTGTGATGAGGTACCCTAGAAATTCTATTTTATCTACACCCATGACTGATTTTGTGGTGTTTATGTGGAGACCATAATTATGTATTCTGTCCAAAACCAATTTAAGATGGGTTTTGTGTTCTTCTAACAATGTAGATGCTACTAAAATATCGTTCAGATATGAAAATGTGAAGTCCAGACCTTGGATGACTTAATTGATAAATCTCTGGAAGGTGGACAGGACATTTCTTAGTCCAAAACTCATGACATTAAATTCATAGTCCAAAAGAGGTAATTATTGCGGTATTTTGTTTGTCTTCTTCAGCAATGGGGATTTGGTAATAAGCCTTAAATAGGTCAATTTTTGAAGAAAAAAAATTATTTCCCTTTAAAAAGTGCTGAAAATCTTCTGCTCTTGGAATGGGATAACGGTCAGGAAGAGTTTTTTCATTTAATCGTCTGTAGTCGCTACGAGGTCGGAAAGAACCATGCTTTTTACTTGCCATATGCAATGGACTTGCCCATTGTGTTTTTGATGGTCTTATTATCCCATTATCTACCATGAACTGAAATTCTTGTTTAGCTGTCTGGAGTCTCTAGGGATCTAACTGCCTGGCATTAGAAAATACCGGTTGCCCTTCAGTGACAATATGATGCTTTACATTATGTTTTCATCAGATTATGTACCCAGTTTGGTACTGTTAATCTAGAGTATTGGGCCTCATCCGCTCCACTGTCTACAAGGAACTGCTCTCCTGTTTCTTTGTCTCTTACAAATAATCGGGATCTGCGGCATTTCTTGTGACATTCTGCAGCAGGGCATGCTGCTAATTCTGCTGCTGTTTCAAGTTTCCAATTCCAGACTGCATGGCTTTTTGCATTTTTCAGAATAACATTTTGATCCAAATTTAAAATGAAAGTAACAAAGTTTCCCTTCTGAATTAAACTTTCTACCAGCACAGCTATTACTTCTACTTTCCCAGGGCTATGATGTGTTGTCCATGATTACTGATTTCCTGTTGAAATATCTGCAGTCGCCTGTTCCTAGGCGGCAATCTTCATTATGAGGTCGTACAATGTGGCACTACTCATACTGGAGCATTGATTTGATTTAGTGGCACAATAGATTTCACTATACGAATTCATTTCAATTATTTTGTCAGCCATAATTGCGATCTTCTCCAAATCCTCATCGCTAACCAACAAGACATTCTGAATCGACTCGGGAAGTTTTTCTAACCATAGCGTGTGTAACGCTTTATTTGAAATATCTGTGCTGGCCAAAGACTTCATTCTGAGTAACAGCTGGCTTGCTTTTAACTCAATGGCTGTCATTAACCTCTTTATTCTCTTATCTTCACTTTCCTTGAAGATGTTAAGAAGCCTATGTTTTGCTGCGATATATTTATATGACTTTTGGCAATGTCCCAAATGTGTTGGTTCCAGTTCCAGACTCTAAATAATTGAATTTAGTCTCTTCAGATGTTATTTTACTGATCAAAAACTGCACCTCTATTCAGTATCGGATTAGCCACGTAGTAAGAAGTAGCAGATGCTATGGGCCTCGTGCCTATTGGTAGCTCCGTTCCTTCTCCTTCTGGAGGGGCCTTCTCCTCAGGCCAGATGGGTGACTTTTTTGTATAGTAGCAATAAGACTCACTCAAGGCGTTTAAGTAGAAGTTCTTTTATTTTGGTTAACATTTATTTCACAAACTTATACTTAAAAAATACTATTACGATCCATGTAGCTTTTCTGCTTACTCCATTGTCTTTTTGTATCGATATCATTCAGAGATACTATTGAGCTCCTACACTCATTCATAGGCCTCGTATCCACTTGAGCACGCTCAGTCGAATGAGCCGCTCAGTGAAGCGAGCGGCTCAAGTGTGGACGCCTGAGCACGCTCGCAACAAACGACAGCGAGCGCGCTCGGGGCAAGCCGATCGGTTGTCGGTATTTTGTCATGCTCAAAGGTGAGCCAGTGTTTGTTCGGCGCTCAGTGTGGACGGTATTTGACGGTTTCTACAATGAGCGCGAGCACGTGGGACAATGAAACTTGCTTAACTCTAATTGATGAGTATGAATCAAAGAGGGTGTTATGGGATAGCTCCAGTATTATAATCGAACAAAAAAATAAGGCGCATGGCGTGAAATCAGCGAGATATTAAACTTTAGTATTGATGATGTAAAGAAAAAAATAACAAGCCAGCTAGCGTCATCCAGGCGAGAACGATCAAAACAGAAGAGAACTTCTATAACGGGAAGTGGTAAGTCTTTATTAATACTATTTCTCACAGCTGAACGGATTTTGATTGAATTTGGTTTTAGGATCTGAATTTCGTAAGTGCCTAAAATCATATTGATTTTGTGCCAGGCAATATAATTGTTTTACCAATTTTTATTAAAAACTTGAAATCAATGCCATAATTAAAGAAAAACATAATAATAACCTTTAAATCTATATTTGTAAACACAAATTAAAAATAGGTACCAGCCTTCATATAATTTTGGAGTGACTCAATAGTGCCATCACAGACTACCCGTACTAAACGGATGATGCTTTGTTTATATACTTTGAACATATACTGCAGACTTGTGTAGGGATTTCCTGAGGCTATGAATCTTAAAGTTATTATAAATTTTATCTTCTGGTGGGATCGCCTCACGCATAGGCCTATCGTGGATTTTAATATGAGGTCCAACTAATTACAGCAAATGTTCGAAATCGATCTCGTAAAGTTTTGAATTGTCTTCTTCTAAAGTCAATTCGCGGATTAAATTATTAAGATAATTTCTTCGCTGACGATGACTTTCTCTAATCCATCAACTTGGTAATTTTCTTGTCTATTTTGACATCGTATGGATAATAATAAAGGCCGCAGCTACGCGTGACGACACGTCAATAGCCGAGCGTTTTCTGAGCACTGAAACCGGGCTCGTTCGACCAAAATTTCCTTTTCCTTGAGCACGCTCGAACGAGCGCGCTCAAATGAATGAGCGACTCATTCGCCCGAGTGTGCTCAAGTGGATACGAGGCTTTAGATACTACTGAGCTCCTACACAGTGACTATTCTGATACAACCACCATACTTCCCTGCTAACTTACAATAAATTCCCTACTTCATAAACAAGTGTGGTTACCCATCAGGATGAATGGTCCCATGCAAACAGTAACAGTTACTATTCTGTTAAAAGCACCATACTCACTCCCCTGTTACTTTCTACACTGTTGTCATCTAACCACACAGTAGCTACTTGGGTTCATAATTAGAATTTTCCCTTCCTTATTTTTTAGACAACTGGACAAGTTGTTTGTCACACTTCATATTCTCCTGTTACAGAGATTTTAAATTGTTGTGTTTTTGTGCCAACAGTGCAATGATTTCTCTTTCTTTTCTAATGTATATATTGGATTTGATAGAAAAAAAGAGTAGGCTAGCAAATATTAAGTTAAATAAGATAAATATAAGAAATTTACCCCTCCCCCCCTCTCTCTCTACATAAGATTATATTAGTTTTTACTAACAGCTGCAGTGTGATATTTTCACATCCGCAACTTGGAATGTACTTATTTGACATAGATGGTATCACCATACCATCTATGTCAAATAAGTATTAGGAATAATATTTACTGGACGGGGAGCAAGCTATGAGATGATATTTTTGCTTGCAGGTATATTGTTGATAAATGTTACGCTAACAGTTTAAATGTGTTACAGTGTTAAATGTTTCAAGGATTAAAAATTTTATATGCAAAACTTGTGAATTAAAAGCAAACTTCTATGCAAAGCTGTTTATTATGCTTATTTTTGATGCTGTAATAATTAGTGTGTTACTAAATAAATGTTAAGTTCAGTTATACAAAAAAAAAAGTGCAAGATGGCTTTGTCCTACAGTAAGTTTCGTCCATCACTTACTACCATAGAAAATTCTCATTCCCCAATAACCTAACTTCTGTTAAAAATTCTCTGCAAATTATTTTCTTCATTAATTTCTCCTTGTCGGAAACTTTTTCCAAATATTTAATAAAATAACAAGAATATTAACCTTTTTTTCATTCCCAAGGCAACAATGGAACTAAGGACAGCTCATGCAAGCAATCCTGAAGCCTTGAAAGTAATCTACAGTTCATTGGTAATAATATGCAAGGTGTTCTACTCTCTCAATTTTCAGGTATGTATAATTGATATTAACAATCATATATGAATAAGGTTTTACTTTATAAATTAACCACACACACATTCACATATACATTTTCTAAGTATTTTATTGTATTATATTTTTTGTAAAAAAAAAAAAAGCTGAAGAAATCAATAAATTACATAAAAATACATGCAAAAAGTTAACAACAATATTGAGAAAATTCAATTTAAAAATTTCTGAAATTTGTAACATACCTCAGATTTTAAGTCGAATTGTCAGCTTTCAAATTGAAAACCCCATTAAAATTTGCATCATACCAGAACAAACGGACGCAGCCTCCTACAAACTTATTATAATACTAACTTTAATCATGAGCATAAAAAAATAACCTTAATGTCATGTAAGAAGTTTCGTTATTTTTTTAAGTTGGAGAGTTTATCCAGTGCTGTGAAAGATTTAATTTATGTATTCCATGCGAAATAGTTCATAACATCTCCATCGATAACACAATTATTCCAATCCCTTTCAAGGGAAATCTTCCTCACTGGTTTTTCATCTAAGATAAAGTGCTTGAAGCCCATTGTTCCTTGTGTCTTACTACTGCTAATTCTTTTTTAAACATCCATTCAGGTCTCATATTTCATGAGCATAAAGGAAAAACCAAAAATAATCAGATCAGTCCATTTGTCATATGTATTTAAGCTACTCATTCTCACATTGATTAACCAGGGCAAGTTGGGGTTGAATTATTGCTAGAGATGCTGGAACAAACTACAAACCAACGTTTACTTTATATATATAGTAAACATTCAAATAAAAGGTGCTAAGTAGGGAAAGGGATTACAAATTAAGCTAGGGAAATGAGCCACCACCTACCTCCAGATGATGGAGGCAGGGTGTGAACACAGGAAGGGCAAATACACACATTATATAGGACTTTTTGGGTCTTAAACAGGAGAACATTATGGGGCAGAGGGGGGGGGGGTGTAGTGGCGTAATGCCTGACAGAATGACTGTTGGCCAGGAAAATGGTGGGGGTAAATTCAAACTGAGGACAGGTAGGGAGGCATTGATTCAGAGCTAATACCCCAGCATTGATAAATGTCAAAACTGGTTTCTGATTGGCAGGGAGAGCAAAATAATGTAAAATCTAAATATAAATAAGCAAAGATAAATAAAAATAATTAAAAATTAAACAAAGACACTATGAAGTTAAACATCACCTCAGGTTAGCAGTGGTTCAATTTATGTCGTGGGGATGGTGGCAAGGAGAGGGTAAGGAAAAGCCTCCCCAATTTCCTTAGAATCTCAACACACCTGAACCTCCCTCACACCTCGCTCTCTGCACTCAAGCCCTATTTCCAAGCTTAATCTGTTGGTTGTAAACCTGTCCTCTTCACCACTGTCTGAATCCCAACTCACCATACTCTCCAAAGGACTCGATAAATTTAACCATGCCAATCTAGTCTGTGACTTTCTATCATTCTGCCATACACTCCACTGGCAGTATCACTTTGCTACTCAAGGCTGTAAACCCAGACTCCAGAAATTCAAACCATCATCCACACCTGACACTCCACCTCTTCGCCAGAACCACCCCCTCTAAAGTCTTGAGGATTTCTTGTCCACTAGTTTGGCTTCTCCCACTTTCCTTAAACCCTTGGTGAACACAGATAATCTTAGCCCAGCTGAAAACTGTGCCAGGAAACAACTCTCTACCAACTCAGATCTCATCATCCTTCCCACTGAGAAGGACTCAACCATGATACTTATGAATGGGAGTGACCATGTGGCTGAAGCCCGTCGTCAGTTGTCCTCCCATATCTAGGACACGCAACACTTCCTTTTCCACCTTTGTGCTATACACACACCTCTTCCTTCCAACTGCATCCTGGTAATGATTGATGTCACGTCCATGTACACAAACATTCTACATTGGCATGGCCTCAGAGCCATGGAACATTTTCTGGATCAACATCCTCCCAACAGTCTCCTGATTAAATTGGCCCACCTAATACTCAACAGTAACTACTTCTCCTTCGAAGGCAACATCTATCACCAAACCAATGGCACTGCTATAGCCACCCCTCTTATGCTAACCTGTCCGTGGGCCATTTGGAACAGACATTTTTTGAAAAAATCTATTTCAAACCCCACACATGGCTTCGATTCATAGATGATATTTTTATGGTCTGGACACATGGTGAACCATCTTAATTCCTTAAACCTGCAAAAAACGACCACAACCCAGACCTGATCACACAGTACTACCCAGGCCTCGAATCCATCAACAGAATCTTGTGGCATGATTGATTTCCTTCAAAACTGCCCAGAAATGAGATCGATCATTCCCAAAATCCTCCCTGCTCCTCCCAGAACTTGTTTCAATAGGCCTCCTAACCTCAGTGAACTCCTAGTTCACATAGTCTTCCTCATCCCAGCAATCAGCCCCATGGCTCTTTCTCATGCAATAGACCCTGCTGCAACATACACCATCCCACCACCACTTTCACAAAGCCTGTCACTGGGGAAAGCTTTCTGACTATAGGAAACACTTTGTGCGAAACCTCACATGTAATATATCAGTTAACGTGCAACCACAGCCTGGCTTCTTATATAGGTTTGACCAAATCCATTATCCAGAAGACTAAATGGCCACGATCAGATTTTGGTGGTTAGTGTAATAGTGTTTAAGTGGTCAAGCCTTTGTAGAAAACTGGACAATAGCTGCATGGGAGGTTTCACAAGTGTTATGTCCCTTGATGGGGATGCTTTTCCTGGTGGCTGTTGGTGAACGTGGAAGAGGATTCACATTTTGCATTGGGATCTGTTGCATAGGAAAGAGCCTTGGTGCTTTCTGATGAGACAGAGACGACCGTGTTTGTGGACTATGAAGTTTACTGAGGTTAGGAGAAGCAGGGAAGATTTTGGAGAGGAGGGATCTGATTTCTGTGCAATCTTGAAAGGATTTAGTTGATGGATTTAAGCCCTGGAAAGTACTGAGTGGCCAATGAGATTTTTGGGTTCATGTCCCTTTATCAAAAATAGAGTGGTGGCTGGAAAAAATAATTCTTTAGGCGTTATTAACACCGGGAGTGGAAATATATGTTATCATTTTTAACTTCCGTCTTTGTTATAAAATTTGAAATTTACTTCTGAAGTGCTTATTGTGATAGATTTTACAACATACTAGTGGAGTTCCGGCAGTGCCCAGTCTAGTTAGCGTTGATTTACCCATACACCATTTTTATTCACGCAATGAGAAATGTGTACCTAGTTTCATACAATTCGCACCATCCATTTCCGGAATTAAAGCAAATCTAGATACACCCTCACCCTGCCAAGAAAGGAATGGGTTGAAGTTGATTTATCCGTACACTATTTTTATTCGCCCGAAAAGATTGATGCGCACCAAGCTTCATCGATTAATTCTACTAAATTAAATGGTGATTCAGGAGCACAGTTCTAAGAATGGAGTGGTTTGGATACTTTGAGATGGAATGTAGGACTTCCATGTAACCATGGCACCGCAATTTGATGATGGATTCTTATGTAACTTGGCTAGACAAATTGAAATTAAAGAATAATATATATATATTTTTTGACATCTTGCCAAGTTCTTGAAATATTGTATCTCGAAAGTGAGGAGGTTAAGGTAAGATCTGGCCTTGACCAGAAAAAAAAAAAAAATCACCAAAATTATATCTACATGGTGGAAATGCACTATTGGTATTTTATTTTCTTCCTAGTGGTTGTTGTTAGGTTGAAATACGGCTTGGACCAGAAGAAAGGTCACCAAACGCACAAGGAACTATACATATAACTGATTTTTGACATGTTATATCTCGAAAACTGAGGGAGATATCAAAAAATATTATAGTTATTTTCGATTTGTTTTGTCGAGTTCTATAAGAATTCATCATCAGTTTGTGGTGCCACAGTAATGATAGAACTGCCCAGAATGTCAGTTTTCATTTTAGTCCAGTTTATTTCAACGTAATTATATCTGCTATTGAAACATTGACCACATTAGTACATACCACATACATAAAAATGTATCTGTAATATGTCTGTTTATTCAAGCATCATGCAGAAAATACAGATTTTAAATGTATTTTCAGAATTTGAAAGCTTGGAGTTACAACACATTTATTTTACAAATAATCTAACACCGAATTAATCTAACTGCTGAATTAATTAATTTAATTTAATTGCAATGGTGCACGTGCTCTGGTGGCAGTTTCCCTAAACATCCATCTTCCCCTTTTCCTGCACCCACCTACATTTGCCCTCTGCAAATTTTAAATTTAAATTCTTTCAACATTTTTGGTAAATTATTCATCAGTTCCCTTGGTAACTTATTCCAATCCCTGACACCCTTACCTAAAAAAGAAAATCTTCCCACACCCTTGTGCCTGAAATCCAGTACCAGCTTGTGGTCATGGTCATCTTTTTCCTTCCATTCACTAATTTTCATACCTACACCAATATCTTTCCATGCCTCATCACCAGTATACGCCTTGTACACTCCCATGGCGTCTGAGTTTTCACAGTATCTGACTCATCTGCTGCTGGGAGCTAAAGATTTTTTTATTATGTTACTTCATCTGACACTGCAGCACATAATTAAAATATATTCGGTACCTGTACAGTTTAATATCAGGTATTCAGAATTGTATATAAAGTATTCAGAACTAAGCAACATATACATAAAAAAATATTCTTCAGTGCTGATTTGTTTCAGGGAGCTACAAAATGTGGCGCCATTTTATCGTGAACAGAGTGCCAAACTTGATAGCTAGAGACATTTTAGTTGTGCTATCAGAGCTTGTGACCAATGAAAATATCTCTTTTTTTTTATTAGTTTCTCGCATTCATTATGGCCATCTATGGCATTTAAAAACTGAATATCCCGAATTAAAGGAAATAACATTTCAAGTTTTGTTTAGTGTGCAAAATAGTTATTATTTTAAACTCATTTTTTTGCTTTCATTAAAGACTATTATCAGAGACATTCTAGTTGTGTGTTTATTGTGAAGTATGCAACATCTAGTCGTAGCATATTTGTTATTTGTCACTATACGTTTAAAATTTCATTTAATGTTCCGGCATTATGTAACATTGAAACATACGATATACCAAACAATTCAGTTGAGATTCTAAGCTTTAAAATGGTGAAAACTCCATCGAAATCTGCTCAGTAGTTCCTGAGTTGTTCTATTTCAAATTTATCCGTTTTGTTTTATAGATGTAGATGTGTCTTACAGTAATAATAATATCCAAACATTCATTTGACTAAATATTAGTGCCATAAAAAGAATAATTAAATACTCATGATCTGTGTACTATGCTGTCTTAGTTCATGTATGTTTTATTTACAAAGCATAGACAAATGAGTATATTATTTGAATGAAATGTAATTAGTTAATGAATTGTTAATTATATTTACTGAGTTATAAGTATCATGTAATACAATTTTAGCACACAAGGGGAAAAAAAGCACAAGGAAATTATTAACTAAACTAGCTGGAGCCCACGACTTCGTTCGTATTTTTAAAGAATTGCAATCATCTTAGTGCCAGGCGAATACCACACACAAACGTTAGTGACCTGCGCAGGGTATTTATGGCTGAAAATTTAAATAGAGCGACACACGTCTTTGGTCGAAATATGAAAATGCCCTCGGTCAACTACTTTCAACCTTCATATTTCCCACACCCCCACAGCTACGGGCATGCAACCACCATAGTGCATGATAGGAGACTCAAGGCTGCTACTGCACACACACCAGTGATCTATTTTATGTAGTTGTTTTTGCAAAGTGAAATATAAGAAAAAACACATCTTTGGTTGGAATAACAAAATTCCTTCGGTTGACCAATTTCAACCAAGCCCCCACAGCTACTGACATGAAACTACCATAGTGCACAACACAAGACTACTAATACACACAAACGCCAGTGGTCTGTCCTAGGTACTTTTGACTGCAGTGTGTAATGTAGGGACACAAATGTTCTTCATCAAAATATGAAAATTTCTTCCATTGATCAATTTCAACCACCATATCTCCCACACCCCCATTGCTACTAACATCCAACCACCATGATGCATGTTGGAGACTCGAGGCTGCGACCAAACACAAACACCAGTGGACTGTGGCAGGTAGTTTTGTTGCAGAATAAAATATAGGAACACGCATGTCTATTTTGATATAAGGTCACCACTTTCAACCACCATATCTACCACACCCCCACAGTTGCTGACATGCAATCATCATAGTGTATGATTGAAGACTCTAGGCTACTACCAAACACAAAGTCGTCAGTGGTTTTCACCTGGTAGTTCTGGCTCCAAGGTGAAATATAGGGACACACAGACATCTTTAGTAGAAATAGGAAAATGCCCTGGGTTGAACACTTTCAACCACCATATCTGCCACCCATTCATAGCTTCTGACATCTAACCACCATAGTGCATGATTGGAGACTCGAGGCCACTACCACACACAAACACCAGTGGTCTGCACTATGTAGTTGTGCCAACAAAGTGAAATATATGGACACACGTCTTTGTTCGAAATATGAAAATGTCCTTGACTGACCACTTTCAACCACCATATTTCCACCCCTCCCCTCCTCCCCTCAGCTACCAATGTTCGACCAACATTGTGCATGATGTGTGACTCTGTAAGCTAACTGTGAATTTCGTAATTTTTGCATAGCGAAATTTTTTTACGGTATAGTGGACTCAGTTGAACCAAACGATACCGTAGCTTGAGAGCCATTTACGCAGTTAATTCAACAAATAAATCAAACTGAACAATTTATTCAAGCAATAAATTAAGTTTAAATAGTGTAATAATCTCGTTTGGCTTCCGCTTGCCAAAAAATAGCCCTCCCTCGATACGTGCACACTGCCTGAACGTGACTTATTACAATAGTAAATCCAAACTCTAAATCTATCTAAACAGCTGTAAAAGGACACAACATAACATCCGCATATGCAATATTTGGTTTCGAAATAATTTCGCTACAGTTAAAATTTTCTTCACTATGGGAAATATTCAAGATAATAAACAGTCAACAGATAATTAACCTGGTAGAGAGGAAGTCCTACTAAAAAGTTTTAGTACTTTAAAAGCTAAAAGCCAGTGTGGGAAATTTAACAAGTAATTACACACTTTAAAATTCAAGAAGTTGTATTTTGGTAAGATACAGGAAGTCAGAAAGTAATGTAATTTTTGTTTATATAACATACTAAAGTTTGGGGAAGCTCAGTACTATTTAAAGGTTGTTTTGAAAATATTATATAGTAACGTCAGACACATGGCAGAAAGAAAAATTAATTAATCCTAGAATTACACTTAAATTCAAGGAACGAAAACATATTCAGAATACACTATAATTTATTTGAAACAAGTTTCAGTAAGTCTTGTAAAGAAACATACAGTATTTTGATCAGGATGAAACAAAGTAGAGATTTTGATGTCTGAAAGAGCTAAACTTCTGGGTTGCATCAGTTAGAACAGCGTACATTTCTAAAATTAATAATAAATCGGAGAAAACAGGTAGCGACTCCAAAAATGCACAATAAGCATTTGAGAACACATAGAATCAGCTAAAACAGGCTTCAAAGCCTTCAGAAAGTTATTAGTGGGGTCGAAAATTGAACATTGCATCATAATTCATATTTTTCTGTAGAAGTTAGTAGAAGTTAGTAGAAGTTGGGTTAGTATCAAATGAAAGCAAATTACATTAGAAGTTAAATAAACGTTGTTTGAGCCTCGTAACTGTAAAATTGTAGAAGTTATGAACAAGTTTTGGAATCACAGAAAATGATTTTTTTTACAGCTAAATGGTTGAAGATATAGAAATTTTCATAGGGATCAAAATTTACATTTACCTAAAATCATAGCTACTGGTAAAATTTCAGAACAATAGGAGTAGTGTTAGCCAAAAATAAAGAACTATTTTTGTAAGATCGTTTCAGGCACAGAGGCTTCACGGGAGCTTGCAAAACCTTTACCTGAACTATGAACAATTAAGTTCGTGACCATGTAAAGCCTTCTGGTACCTATGATATTAAATAACCTGGTCACCACGCATTCGTATTAATAAACCCCAAATGCGAAGGGTAAACAAGATAGTTATTCAACACAGTTTGAGGATAACACAGTACTTATATTCTTGATAATAGTTCACTCGTACATTGTCGGTACCAGAATATTGGATAAAGCATCGAACCACAGTTTCTTTGAAGATTGCAGATAAAGTACAATTCTACGAGAAGATAAAAACTCACAAAGTCCCCCTAACAATAGTGAGTACTACAGCATGTCGAAATTTGCCTAAACTGCTACCCAAATTTGCGCCGCTAACTAGCGCGAAGTTGCGCGATCACTTTCCGGCGTAAGAATGAGACAACGTGAGCTTACAGCAAGGTCTTTTATAGACTTATACGAGCCTGTGACCTTGGCGGATCTTTCTTTAATTAATATCTCCAAACTTAGATAATGGTTTAACTTGAAATTTTCACAGGGACTTTCTATTGTCATGTTCTATTTGTTTTAATTTAATTTAACATTCCAAAAGGTTTCTAAAGTCTTAAAACTAAAGTCATCACATGACCAACTTGGCGGAATTTTTACGCGCTTCACCAACAAGGCGACAATCTATTTTTCAAAAACTTAATTACCGGACAAATGCTTGAACTTTTTACCGAAAGTATGATATCTCCATAATCGTCTCAATTAGGGCTATCTACTGATATAAATTTCAAATTAATATTCCTTTTAATTAAAAAGTTCATTTTTTCTCTTAATTAAAACTACTAATTAAACTTTGCCAAATTGTTTAATTTTACTGCCAAAATATCAGGGACAGTGCTGACTATAGCTGGTGATAAAAGGTCAGCTGTAGCTTTACTCAATTCAAAGATATTTCGAATCTTAGTTTTCTACTTTTCCGATCGAGTGTTTCAAAACATGAACAAACGGGAATATCTCTTAAGCTAAACGTTTCTCGATATGATAAATACACTTTAAAATGATTTTTATGGTGAATTGTCCCTGTGGGAAAGATTACAGGAAAATTCCTTAAGGTTAACAACTACTCTTCTCGAAATTTCTAAGTCCAATATCGGCAACTTTACGATCGATCTATAGAATATTTTACTGCTGTGGGTAGCTAGTGGGAGTGCTTTTGGTGAACAAAAAGGTACAATCGGCACATGAATACACAGTTTTCGTACCAGTTGACCTTTGGACGCTGAGTGATTTGTGTAGAAAACAGTTAGTCTATACAGGGCTTTACAACTTTGAAAATTCATATAAATTTTATGAAACAAGGTACAGAGCTGGTTTTGGTGTTGTTTTAAAGGAAAACACTTCAAGTTTTGACTCGAGTAGTCCGCTAGTGCCTAATCACGCCGCACAAACACTAGCAGCAGTTACGTTAAAGATGGCTGCCTTCACTGGAACCCGAGCATACTAGCTGCATGTTTTGGTTTGAAGAATCGAAGTCTGCGACAACAGTTCAGCATAATTTTCGTACCAAGTACGCTAAAGATCCTCCTAGTAGGCCTACAATTTATGAGTGGCATAGATGTTTTGTAGAAACAGGGTGCTCAGTAAAGCATAAAAAATCCTCAGGTCGTCCAAGCACATCTGACGAGGTTGTTGAGCAAGTGAGAAAAAGTTTTGTCAACAGCCCTACGAAATCGACCCGGCGTGCATCTCTTGAGCTGCAAGTCCCACATAGGACGGTTTGGCGTGTGTTGAGAAAACATTTGCATTGGAAACCATACCGATATGCACTTTTACAAGCAATTAAAGACACTGATAAGATTGCACGTAGGAACTTGTGTGTGGATATGTTAAATCGAGTGGATGATGATGAACATTTCTTGGACAACATAATCTTTTCTGACGAGTCAACTTTTCACTTAAGTGGCAAGGTTAACACACATAACTGTAGGATTTGGGGCAGTGAAAATCCACATGAAACATTGAAACATGTTCGTGATAGCCCTAAAGTGAACGTTTTTTTTGTGCGTTGAGCAAGAAGAAAATGTACGGCCCTTTTTTTCCAAGAGAGAACCATCAACGGGATAGTGTACCTTGATATGTTGCAACAATTTTTGATACCACAGATCGATGAGGATGACCGAGAACGAAATGTTTTCTTTATGCAAGATGGCGCACCACCACACTATCTGACTGACGTCCGGGATTTTCTCAGTGACCGCTTTCCAGGTCAATGGATTGGCCGTGATGCGCCAATTGCATGCCCCCCCCCTCCCCGTTCCCCAGACCTGACACCGCTAGATTTTTTTCTTCTGGGGCTTCATAAAAGATATGGTGTACGTACCTCCTTTGCCAGCCACTCTACCTGAACTAAGAGCAAGAATTTACGCTGCTGCTGAGCAAGTTACAGCTGAAATGCTAGTGCGAGTCTGGGAAGAAATCGACTACCGATGGGATGTCTGCAGAGTAACCAACGGAAGCCACATAGAACATCTTTAGTTTAAGGCAAAAAACTTGAAGCGTTTTCCTTTAAAATAACACCAAAACCAGCTGTGTACCTTGTTTCATAAAATTATATGAATTTTCAAAGTTGTAAAATCCTTTTTGAAGCACCCTGTATATACGGCCAACGGACACTACTGGTCGTCTTTTTCCTGGTGACCACTGGAGCGGAGTGGTTGTTGGGCTGTGTAGCGCTCGAAACAGAAAGTGTGGTGCGTCGAGACATGTGCGGGGGTAGCCATTTTTTAAATGTTGTTGTACAGTGGAACAATATAAATTAATTTCTATGTGACTTCTAAATTTTTACAACGGGGTTTGGTCTGGTCTGATCGCTTTTCATAACTTGCAGTCAAAAAACTTTCCAATAGCCAATCGATTGTTCGGACTTGTGTAAATTTTATGGAGAATAGAGTGAAAATTTTGAATTTGAACTTAGCTACAGTGACTTTTATTAAAATGTGAACCTAACTTTCTTAATTTGGGGTTTAATCAAGTTAGGTGGCGGTTGAAAGAACTTGATAACAATCAAAAATCCAAGGGCACAAAAGCAACACGGTTGGAGCTATGGTGACTAACTGTTTATCTAACCCCGGTAAACGTTTCTCCCTAACAACTCCATGCTACTACCACACACAAACACCAGTGCTGGGAAGTGATGCCTGCAGAGTGAAATATAGGCACACACAAGTATATATATGTTACTCTGTTGACCCATCATGCCTTCCATGAAAACATTCCCCAGACCACAATTCTGCCTCCTCCAGCCCAAACCCTGGTGGGTGATTGTTACAGGATGTTTGTTTTCCAACAATTCATGTCCTATACTCCAAAGTCCATCTGTCCGATAGAGCATAAAAAGTTATGTATCAGGAAAATCCAAGTCACCACTCAGTGGACTTTCAGGTGCTGTACTGTCATTCCAGCCTTTGTTGTCGATGAACAGCCATCTGCTGCGGAGTCCCATACACAGCAGTGTTCGCTGACCTATCATTGAGGATACACTTTTGGTAATCACTTGATTCACCTAGACAGCCAATATGTTGATGATTGCATGTATATTCACATATATGCATTTCCACAGCCGTTGTTCACCACACTTGCCACTTCACTGATTTTGGATAGGACAATTTTATCATGCACCTGTACCTCGGCGGCATTCGAATAGTTACCATTTCAGAAATGTGGTCATCCTTTGTCCGAAAGCCAGTGATCATGCACTATTGGAAGTCAGTTAAATCAATCCATTTCTGCTTTACTTCAACAATTATAACGTTTTCATGTACCTTGTGACAACCTTTATACACCCTCCACTGCTAATGCTATCATATCTGCATTGGTTATTTTACACTAGGGTTACCAGACGTCCCCGTTTCACGGGGACAGTCCCCGTATTCAGCTTTCTGTCCCCGGACAGGTTTCGTCCCCGAAATGTCCCCGGAATTTGCTGTTGTCCCCAGAATTTTTTTAATCAAGCCAGAGTTTTTTTTTATAAGCCCTGATTTGCTAATTCATTCGTTTAAAGAAAGAAATAGAAAGCGCACTTCCTTCCTTGTACGTGCTTTGGACACATCTTTGGAAAATCATATCTTCTTATTGTTTGCAACAAGTCAGTCTGTGATCCTCTTTGGAATTGGTAGATAGTTCAATAGAGTACTAACAATATGCACTTTTGCGCTACAACTAACTATTGTTACATTTCATTCAGTAGTGCCAAAAGGTTTTGATTTTCGCGTTACCTCTTTGTATTAAGCTTTATTTTATTGGTGTCCGATCCATAAATGATAAATTTCTCTATAGGTATTTTGTCAGTTTTAGCACCTGTCTTGTAGCCAAGCTATATTCTAATTGCTGCATTTGGCGACACTACATTTCCCGGCGTTGTAAACTTTGCTTGTTGTTGAGGTGAAGCCTAAGTTCGCACAATTTGTTTTATTTCTGTGTTATTAGCGTTTTAACGATGTTTTCATCTAAGAAAAGAAAATGTGTGGTTAGTGATGGAATGAGTACAGAAACAGTTCAAGTTATGTTAACTATATTAACAAATTTTTCATGAGGTGTCAAGAATTTTCAGTCAGCTTGGATCCAGACAAGATTTTCTCAAGAAGATTCTTCTAAGAAATACCAATGACAACAAGTTGGAGGTAAAATCAGGTACCATATCATTTCGAATACAAAATATATAACAATGATAAATATGATTATTTTAAGTTAACTCCACTTTTAATCCTATAACTTAAAAAGTGCAAAGCGTCATTAGGAAAAATGCTGAAAGCGTCCCCGGATTTTGGTGAAAAAGTTCTGAAGCGTCCCCGGATTCGGAGAAAAAATTCTGGTAACCATATTTTACACCAACATTGAAAGTGGGTGTGTTATCACATTAATTTTACTCAACTGTGTATCAAGTAAGCTCCAAATTTGAGAATTGTTTATTTATTATTATTTTTTTTATTTGTATGGATGATGCTGTGGACTGCAATCATTGTTTTTCCCACAAAATTGTTTTTTTTCGACTGCAGCAGTTCCTGAATAATAAATTCACAATAAGAAAGGGCAATTAAAAGTAATCTGTTACCCACAACACAGATAAAGGCAGAAGGCCCAGGGGGAAAAAAAAAAAAAAACAACTTACTCATAATAGAGGTGTGATATATAGCAAGGGAAACTTGTGCATATCCAGATCTACAACATCCCTTGCCATTTGTCTTGCCTCTATCACTTGTAAGGTTATTCACCAAAATATTGCACCTGGCCATCCTATCTTAATCTGTGGTAGTGATGGGCTACTTTCCTTAGCCTTTCTTATCTTCATGGCCTTGCATCAATTTCATTGACACTATTATCTAAATAATAAATTTATTATGTATTCAGAATTGTTTACATTATTTGTATGCCTCATCTGAATTTGTGAGCAGCTGCCACCCTGTGTTATAAAGTATTGCTTGATTGGGGTTCAAACATTCCATGTAAGCTTGATCATGATGCTTGTTATGTGATATTTCTGATACCTTTCTTGAGGATCCCGCTTGGTTCATATACTATGCTTCGGTCGTCAGTCTGTTTACTATTTTTGCCACAACAGATAATGGTGGAGAGGTTACATATACAAATTAAAAAGTCACTGCTCTTACTAATTTGTAATATTCTTGAAAGTTTTATGAGGTTACTACTTGTATCAGATCACATGTTAGCATTATTGAAGGCTGAATCGGATATTCGAAATCACATATGAAGATTGGAGCTTATTTTTTAAGTCACAATACTAGTTAAAAGCATTCACTCTTTGCAAACATTCTTAGATTTGCACCCCAAAATTTAGAGTGAGCTTGATGAAAATTTTAAATTCTTCTATTGATGACTTCTTAACACATCGTAAGAAAAGTTCCTACCACTGAATTTAAAATAAAATTTTACTTTCTGAAACGACTATTAGTGTTTATGAACTTTGTCCGAGGTGCGAGAATTAAACTTGTAGTATTAATATATTTCTCTCGGGCTTCCAGCCGTGTTAATATATCATATTTGCGGGACGTTTCGAAGGCGTCCATCTCT
Organism: Vandiemenella viatica; assembly: GCA_031002005.1. Taxonomy (NCBI): domain Eukaryota; kingdom Metazoa; phylum Arthropoda; class Insecta; order Orthoptera; family Morabidae; genus Vandiemenella; species Vandiemenella viatica. The sequence continues at coordinate 170,591,001 of CM061919.1, forward strand.
GCCTCCATTCTCAACCAAATGTCAGTGTATAACTGTTTGTTTATTCAGCCGCTGCTACGGAAACGGTGGAAAACAAAAACCAACACAACGCGATTACGTCATCCGCTCTTCTGCTCGTTACATGCGCGAAACTGTTTCAGCATTTTAATCGCCGGGTTCCAGGCCGCACTGAGTTGATAACCAGTGTCCCTGTTCACTAATAAATCAGTTAATCTTATTTCTACAGCCTCTGTAATAACGCTGGCCCAAAAATCTTTGACCCGGGCTAAAATGGTTGTTTTTTCAAATTCAAAAGTGTGACCTTCTTGCACACTATGTTCGGCCACCGCAGATTTTTCTTCTTGGCCAAGACGAACATTTCTGGCGTGCTCTACACATCGCTGCACAATGCATCGCTGCGTCTGTCCAATGTAGCCACGGCCACATTCACATGGTATATAATATACACCAGGGGTTCGTAAACCTAGGTCATCTTTAACACTGCCGACCAAGTTACTAATTTTAGTGGGTGGTCTATAAATTGTCTTGACTCCGTGTTGTGATAGCAGTCTACCTATTTTGAAACTTAGGGCACCCACAAACGGCAGAAACGCAAGGCCCTTGGTATCAATCTGATCTCTCCGTCGATTTTCCTTCTGTTTAAACGCACGAGTAATCTGTCCCTGATTATAACCATTATTTAAAAAACGTTTTCCGGAGATAGTCCAATTCACCAGCCAGGCTATGTTTGTCACAAATCCTTTGTGCTCTGTGTACCAAGGTAGTTAATACAGAGTTTCGTTGTGCCGGATGATGACAGCTGTTGGCATTTAAATATAAGTCGGTATGGGTAGGCTTCCGATACACAGTGTGTTCCAGCGAACCATCAGCACGTTTAATAACAAGCACATCAAGAAACGGCAGGCAACCGTCCTCCTCCAATTCCATTGTGAACTGAATATTTTCATGGATTGAATTGAGATGCGCAAGGAATTGGTCAAGACTGTTTCTGCCATGGGGCCAAATCACAAAGGTGTCATCGACATACCTATAAAAACACTTCTGCTGGAGTGGTGCGTGGTTTAGTGCCTCTTCTTCAAAAAATTCCATGAAGAAATCAGCAATGACAGGAGACAACGGCGAACCCATTGCTACACCGTCCACTTGTTCGTAATATTCTCCTTCAAACTTAAAATAAGTGGTTGTCAACACATGGTGGAAAATATCAATCATTTTTTGATCAAAATACCTCCTTAACAGGTCTAAGGAGTCGACCAAGGGAACACGAGTAAAAAGAGAGACCACATCGAAGCTCACCATTAAATCACCAGGATCTAACTTCATGTTGTCTAAGATTTCCACAAACTCACTGGAATTTCGAATACTGCGATGAGCCTTCCCTACGAATGGGTTGAGAATATCTTTGAGATATTTAGCCAAAAAGTACGTAGGGCTATCAATTGTACTTACAATAGGTCGCATAGGTACTCCTACTTTATGTACTTTCGGTAGACCGTACAACCTGGGAGGAACAGGAGCACGGGGTTGGAGTCGTCTTTTCACATCTTCTGGAAGTTCTAAGGAGCGGATCAACTTCGTAGTCAAGTTGGTTAGCTTAGATGTAGGGTCACGGTTAATCTTCCTGTATGCTTGGTCCTCCAAAAGCTGCATAATTTTACTATGATAGTCCATCTTGCTTAAAACCACCGTGCAGTTACCCTTGTCTGCTGGAAGAATGACAATATTTTCGTCTTTCTTCAACTCACGAAGCGCACGCCTCTCTTCACTTGAGATGTTTGATTTAGGCAATTTACCTTTACAAAGCACCCGACATGTTTCACGCCTTATCTCCTCCGCTTCTTCCGCAGGTAGCGTGCGAACCGCAATTTCAACACCACTGATAATCTCCCGATAAGGCACAGATTTAGGTACCGGAGCAAAATTGAGGCCCTTCGATAAAACAGATGACGTAGCAGGATCAAGTTCTCTGTCTGATAGGTTAACAATAGTTCGCGCTGAAACATGTGGCTTCGTGGAAAATTTCGTTGAAATCCGCTCAAATTTCGAACATTGTCTGGCTGACACACGTTGTTGCAGCTTGAAACTATACGCTGTAGTACTGCCATCTACCCACTCCCAGGCATCCGAAGTGTTTTTATAGGTATGTCGATGACACCTTTGTGATTTGGCCCCATGGCAGAAACAGTCTTGACCAATTCCTTGCGCATCTCAATTCAATCCATGAAAATATTCAGTTCACAATGGAATTGGAGGAGGACGGTTGCCTGCCGTTTCTTGATGTGCTTGTTATTAAACGTGCTGATGGTTCGCTGGAACACACTGTGTATCGGAAGCCTACCCATACCGACTTATATTTAAATGCCAACAGCTGTCATCATCCGGCACAACGAAACTCTGTATTAACTACCTTGGTACACAGAGCACAAAGGATTTGTGACAAACATAGCCTGGCTGGTGAATTGGACTATCTCCGGAAAACGTTTTTAAATAATGGTTATAATCAGGGACAGATTACTCGTGCGTTTAAACAGAAGGAAAATCGACGGAGAGATCAGATTGATACCAAGGGCCTTGCGTTTCTGCCGTTTGTGGGTGCCCTAAGTTTCAAAATAGGTAGACTGCTATCACAACACGGAGTCAAGACAATTTATAGACCACCCACTAAAATTAGTAACTTGGTCGGCAGTGTTAAAGATGACCTAGGTTTACGAACCCCTGGTGTATATTATATACCATGTGAATGTGGCCGTGGCTACATTGGACAGACGCAGCGATGCATTGTGCAGCGATGTGTAGAGCACGCCAGAAATGTTCGTCTTGGCCAAGAAGAAAAATCTGCGGTGGCCGAACATAGTGTGCAAGAAGGTCACACTTTTGAATTTGAAAAAACAACCATTTTAGCCCGGGTCAAAGATTTTTGGGCCAGCGTTATTACAGAGGCTGTAGAAATAAGATTAACTGATTTATTAGTGAACAGGGACACTGGTTATCAACTCAGTGCGGCCTGGAACCCGGCGATTAAAATGCTGAAACAGTTTCGCGCATGTAACGAGCAGAAGAGCGGATGACGTAATCGCGTTGTGTTGGTTTTTGTTTTCCACCGTTTCCGTAGCAGCGGCTGAATAAACAAACAGTTATACACTGACATTTGGTTGAGAATGGAGGCAGAGATGGACGCCTTCGAAACGTCCCGCAAATATGATATATTAACACGGCTGGAAGCCCGAGAGAAATATATTAATATTTAACGCCGTGAAAAATTACGATCCTAAACTTGTAGTAGTTACATTTTGTGAAATATTCACTTATATGGTGCGACTCGTGTAGTATGATGGATAGATTGAGACTGTCGGCTTGTACTGAATTATTCTTCTTCAAGAGTTATTAATTTTTAAAAGTCACACGTGGTGATGTCAACAAGTTTCAGTACCAAAATTCTCAAATTACTGTTATGTTATTATTATTAAATGAATTTTTCGCTCTCATTTAAGACTACTTTTATGTTTCTAGCTCTTTTATTTACAAAATTCTAATTCTTCATTTTGCTAAAAAAAAAAAACAAATTCTATTTTTTAGTCATAATGGGCGTCTTAATGTTGAAAATATGCTGCCATGGTAAAACTTGAGTTATCTCTTTTCATTAATTGATGATTTAAGACTTTTGCCTTTGTTCGCCCCACACACAAATTGAAATAAATATCTTTCTTAATAGAATTTTTTAGCCTATGCAAACCGTATTTCAAACTGATGGTAATTTTAAGCTTTATTAGTGGAAATGAATGTGGCAAAACCCGTTGACATTAGAATTTCAACTTTCTAAAGCTTGTGTTTCCTCCTGAAAATGGTTATATTCTGAGTTGAAAAGTGCTTTATTATTAAGAAAATGTTTATAAAAGTTCTTTACTATATAAATTGTATGTGATAGGCCTCTTTCTAAACTGTTTTGGTGAGATTGTAGATATATGACACACATTATATCCTTTATTGCATCTTATTGTTTAACAAAATAAATTTTTTTTTCAGGATTTGCCTGAATACTTTGAAGATAATATGGGAACTTGGATGAGCAATTTCCATGAGTTACTAATTGCTGATGTTCCATGCTTGAAGATGGGGGTAGGTTAAATCCTGAAACATTATTTTTTCCTTTTTTTCCTATTTGCTTTATTTTGATACTGAATAATTGTATAAGACTTTTTTTTTGTTTTTTTTTGTTTTTTTTTAAAATGTTTCTAGCTGTCATTTTATTTCATCCCAGAGTCTGACTGAAAAATCTGAACTTTTCGATTGTAACCTGTATTTGAGAATTTAGTACTTTTTTTGACCAGTGAAATCTGGAAATGTGTTGTTATATATGAATTATTATGGTAGTTTATAATTTTATATTTCAGGATGAGGAGGAGCCAGGTCTCATGGAGCAACTTAAGTCGCAAATCTGTGACAATGTATCTTTGTATGCTTCAAAGTATGACGAAGAATTTCAAAGCTATCTTCCACAGTTTGTGACTGATATTTGGAACCTGCTTGTATCTACAGGTCCACAGCCAAAATATGATTCGGTATGAGATACTTTCAAAAATTTTACTGCATATTTGTGTGTATTTGAACAGTTATTGCACATAACTGCTCAAATTTTAAAGTCGATGAAAAGCATAGCTGAGTACAGGATCAGCATTTTTGCTATTTAAAGTGAATTTTGATGTGCCTTCATATGCTTGTTTTGTCAGTTTGCATTCTTCCTTTATAATGTATAATTATTATATAATATGATGTAAATTTCTCAAATATCTGTATAGTTATCCTAAGCAATTTAATAAAATCCACTAGTAAACTGGCTCATTTAAATAGACATACAAAAATTAAAATGCTAAGCCATATAGTTAATTTTTATTACACTTAATTGTTCAACAGTTAAAAAAGTTGATTATTGCCTAATTTAAGCCCATTATATGATTTTGTTACTGACTCGTCACAAAGAATTTAAAAGGTCCAGTCTATTTACCAAAGTGTAATTCATTTTAGACCTTATAACTTTACTGGTAAAAATTAAAATTTTGTGTTAATTTGTATACTGTTTTTTAGTCTTTTGAGTAACATATTCAGCCCTTGTGAAGTATGCAGCCATTTAAATTATAAAATCTCCGCGTCTTTAAAGCAAAAAACAAAACAAAACAAAAAAAGAAGAAGAAGAAGACGCTGAGTACTGATTTTTATCACACATTTTTAACTGCTAAGAAATATGTTTATAAATGAGTTAAACTGAACTGTGTTTCAAGGTTCTGGAACTCTATCAGATAATATCATGTTTGTTAGCTATACCAGTATTGCTCTGTTGCATCAGATCTCAAATGTAAAGGTGGTACTGTACACAAACAGGTAATAACAATACTACTCGTAGTATGTAAGTTACTTTTGGCACAGAAGCCATTGGTTTCAACAGCGACAAAGTTGTTACATCAATATTTTCGACTAACATTATCATGGGATTAGTGTAGCTGCAGTACCGAAAATAATCAACTGAATGCAATGCATTGTCAATGTACTCACCTGTCTGATCTCGACATGCAGGTTTGATTCATGATCTCAGCATTTTTTAATGTTTTTGAAATTCATATTGTTGAGAAATTGGTAATTTTCAGGTGAAATATTGGTTTCAATGAGCATGAGAGCAGTGAAAAAAATAATGAAATTCTAAGAAATAACCAGTAATGATTACTTTTTGATAATCTTAGACATTTACTCTACTTTGTTAATTACATTTGCTTACTTCGTCCCATGCCTTTCAGTTTGTTTGAAGGAAACTAATTTACGGTGTCTCAGATAACTAGTAAATATCAGATTGACACTAGTCTGCATTTTTTGTTTGATGTCCATAATGTTAAGAAATGCAATTTTGCTAGTTTCTAATCGATACACATGCCATGGGTATGTCAACATGTCGTCAGATATTGAGCATATGTATATTTGATTATACATAAAGAAAAGGAATGATCTGTCTTATCTTGAAATTCATGGCAGTCTTCAAGAAGCAATGAATTTTTCTTTATTTCAGGTATAAATGGACAGTGAGTGATCTTCCCAATGTTTACTGTTTTCACATCCCTAGAAATTTTTCAGTCAGTATTATAACATAGTTCTTAAAAATTTTGGTGAAAAACACAATTTTCAAGTAATTTAAATAAAAACAAATGTATGGTTAAAATGACCTGATTATTTGATCCCTTTGGTTGAGATTTGACTGGTGAGTGTGTTGACCATGGATTGTTGTCATGCATTGATATTAATTTATTTATTGATTGATTTTAAGAAGTTTTACCTAAATTTGACCTCAATTGTGCTCAAATTTCTAGAAATTATTAACTGTTGTATATATTTGCAACAGTTATTGTTTACTGATAATCTGTTGTGTTTACAGTTGGTTAGCAATGCTCTTCAGTTTCTGGCTACTGTTGCCGATCGTGCACAGTACAGGCATTTGTTTGAAGATCCAGTTGTTCTGAGTAGCATTTGTGAGAAAGTCATTATTCCAAATATGGAATTCCGAGGTAAGTATTTGCATTTAACTTTTCACCTCATTCGCTTCCATTTTCACTATTACATGAATTTTATTCACTGCTTTGTTTCTTTTCTGTGTTTCAGCATCAGATGAGGAGTTGTTTGAGGATAATCCAGAAGAATATATTCGACGAGATATAGAGGGCTCTGATGTTGATACAAGGAGGCGCGCTGCATGTGATTTAGTAAAAGTCTTGTCCCAATACTTTGAAGCAAAAAATGGTGGAAGTTTTTGGTCAGTATGTACGGGTAAGTTGTTGTTCTTTTATGAACTTAGCTTACATGAAACTGAATAAATGTCTTCCATTTATCACTTAAAATAATGGCCTTTCACTATTATTTGAAGACTGCAAAATCCACTGTTCAGCAGTGAAATGTGTCTTTCTATTTTGTTTTATCAGTAAAAGACTAGATTAATTTTGAGGTAGATTGGTGGAAAAAAGAAATCATACTTAAGTTTATGTAGAATTAAAGGGACACTAATTAGTGTAATAATGTTGATAATAGAGGGGCCATTACTTACCATAGCTTGTTAAGAACATAGAAAAAGAAACATGAAAAAAAATTGTGAATATCTATAAAATTTTCAGGTGAAGGACCTATATGAATAATGAGAGAGGAGCAGTATGCAAGGATATTAAGTGGTTGGATGTTGGGATGTGTAAAAATTGCTACAAAGAAAAATGTATACAAGTATAAGGTGATGTTCTATATGTGATGGCCTCTGCATATAAGGTTGCGATGTGGGTTCAAAAATAAGGGGGAAAGAAACAATTGATAGATGGGTACAGAGAAGAGAGGAAATGAGCCTGTCTGTGATTAAAAACCATCATATGCCTTGTAACTGTTGTAGCGAACTCTCGCAGTTGTGCAGTAATCTTATGACACAGTTAGGATGTTTCCACACACATCAGCAAAACCAGTGATGGCTCTGGATGCAATGTAATCAAATTAGAGCCTTCACACGTAGTCTGGTCTGGAAGATGTCTGAAATTGTTGTGTTGCTTGTATTCATGGTCATTTTTTTTCTATTCCTTAATTCTTCCACCAATATCTTTCCACACCTCATCACCTGATTTGCCTTCCACACTCTCAATTCTTCCTTTACACTCTTCTTTTCCAACAAGTCCCAATCCAGCTCCTTTATCATATCAGTTTCTGATTTTTTTACAGTAATTTCCATGTAACTCTAGCTGTGTACAATTGTAACCCCTCCAAATTATATTTTTTATAACCAAAATGTGGGTCCATACCATCCCACCATATTGAAACAGTAGTCTGACCAAAGTTTTGTAACCCAGTTCCTGCACTTTCCTGGTTCATCCCCTCATCACCCTCTCGAGTAAATGAATGATTTTTAAACTTTTTTCCTATCACCATCCAACGGACCCTGTCCAGTTGAGTTTGGTAACAAATGTTATGCCAACTTATTTACACTTTGTGTTCAACAAATGCCAAGTTATTTACACTTTTTGTTCAACAAACACTTCCTTCCCCACTATATAATTGTAATCAACCTTCAGTTTTTTATATCCATGTGATTAATGAGCTGGTTTCAGAATATGAATCTGCTTTTCCTACCTGTAGAATATTTTGTATTTTTTCACGTGTTCTTCCACATTTGCACATTCTGCTATAGTAAGTGATCACTTTTTTCGATGTATTTATTGTTATGATGCTTGAATCATATAATTCTTCTTTAAACGAACAGGAAACAATAAAAAAAGTTGTATGTATTAAGTCACAGGCAGAAAAAGTAAATCACCAGAACTAAAGGCAATATAGCTTACAGAAACAAAATACAGTTTTGATAGCAACTTTGTCGTCTTGGACCAGATAAACACTGTTTTTTCTGTCTTTCATCATTACTTTTCCTACATTCGTCACAAAATTAATCAAGTCTGCTGGGTGAGCAATAGTGCTCGGACCTCAGTTAGTGAGGGATCAATTAATTCCAGGGCAAAAGCTTGAGAATGCTGCCACCTGCCAAGTTTGCCATCTGGTACAATAGTCAAGCTAAAAATAAAAGGAAAGGCCAACGCCACAAGAATTTGCCATTCGTCACCCCTTCAAATATGTGATATTGTCACCCACTGAAGTTGCCAACTGGGGCAAGTACCCCACTTTGCATCCTCCTGGACCCGGCATTGAGGCTTGTGTATTACTCCAGGCAAATTCCTGGTTGTTACTCCAAAAGGGCCAGGGTTGAATTCCTTCCTGTTCGTTATCTCAATCCTCTTCTGCCCCTGATTCACTCAGCAACTCATAAAACCATAAGAAAAAACAAGATAAAAGTTAATGTAATGAAGCCTCATCAGGAATAAAAGTGAACAAGAAAGCATTTGAAAATAGAATGTAAAAAATGTACATTGCTGAAGGCGATTAGGTGGTAAGAAAAAAAAATCTTGTTAGTTCAACATTCTGTGATGCCAGTTAATTTCTAGTTGAGTCGTGGACTGTAAGTGGATGAATGTAGACCTTCCATCAGTAAAAATTGAGATGATAACATCAAAATTAAAATCCATATTAGAGAAAACTTAAATAGTATCAAACAACCAACAACTTTTCCAAACATCATTACATGAATGAGCAATTCCATTTTTATGTTTAGAGGAAATAAAGCAAGTTCTAACAGTAGATATACATAAATTTTAAACCCAAGAAAGAGGAAAAAAGCTGAAAGGACATGTTTTGTTAACTGTGCAAAGCATGTATGTCTGCTAAGTTCAAGGCAGCAAGATACTTATAGGATCCTAGATGATTTGTGCTGAGTGGTACCCTACTTATCCATATTTTGCTAATCAGTAAGAGAAAAGTGTTCCCCATAAAGCCAATCCATTCTCCACTTAATGGGAGACAGATTGGAATTAAGGACAGTTAAGGAAGAGTTCAGAAGGGAACTCTTAGATACAGCAGAGACAGTGTGTGGCAGAACAGGCACAAAAAGAACAGAAAGGGAAACACTGTGGTGGAATTTTGGATGTGAGGAAAAATACTAAAGAAAATCAGAGTTTTTAGAGAATGGTTCAGTGTTATAGTCTATTCAGTGCAAACTGATGGTTCAAGGTCACATTGCCCTTGACCTGCACTTTATCTCTTTACCCCTCAGAGCTGGTTACTGACTTTGTTTAATCACATACATCTGCACACCCGGGAGTAAGTGCAGTAGTGAGGTGATGAATTAGTTTGATGTTGACCCACCAATTTGCAGTGAAAGTACTGTAGAACTGAAGAAGCCAGGAAAAGGTATAAAGATAGTAAAAAGGAAGTCGAAGTGACAAATTATCAAATCCCTTAAGAGCAAATACTCAAGTGGTTATGATGGGATTTCCAGCAGATTAATTAAATTGTGCTCCACAGAATTAAGTAATATACTATTCAATATATCTCTACTTGAGGGGACTTTTCCAGAAAGGCTTAAGTATGCTGTAGTTAAACCACTCTATAAAAAGGGAGATAAGGCAGCCGTATCGAATTACCGACTAATTTCATTACTAACAGCCTTCTCCAAAGTTTTTGAGAAAGCAATGTACAATAGAGTTTATGAACATCTAAAAAATAATAATATTCTAACTAAATCACAATTTGGTTTTCAAAAGGATCATTCAACAGAACAAGCTATATTTGCATTCACTGTCAATATTTTAGAAGGAATAAATGATAAATTAATTCCCGTGGGAATTTTTTGTGACTTATCTAAAGCATTTGACTGTGTAGATCATAAAATTCTGATACAGAAACTTAAGTATTATGGTATAGATGGCATTGTTAATAAATGGCTTAGTTCTTACCTTCTAAATAGAAAACAGAAAGTGTCAATGGAGAATTTTAAGGCTGCCTTAAGAGGTCCACTGTTTTCTGAGTGGAAATTAATCAGATGTGGAGTACCTCAGGGTTCTATATTGGGGCCACAATTGTTTTTAATATATATAAATGATCTACCCTGTGTTTAATCTAAAAACTCAAAATTTGTCCAATTTGCAGATGACACAAACATAGGAATTAAAAACACTCCAGATTTATCTACAGAATATATTTCAAATTATGTCTTTGAACTGATTAATAAATGGTTTACAGCTAATGGCTTGTCTTTAAACTTTGATAAAACTCAGTATATGCAATTCTGTACATCACACAGAGTAACACCTGACATAGACATAAAATTTGCAGGCCAGTCCATTCAAGAGGTAGATAGTGTGAAATTTCTAGGTTTGTGTATTGATCATAATTTAAATTGGAAAGTACATGTTTCTGACTTACTATAGCGATTGGGAGCAGCCATGTTTGCAATTCGTACAATTTCAGCTTTAGGTGATCTCCGTATGAGGCAGCTAGTTTATTTTGCTTATTTTCACTCCTTATTGTCATATGGAATAATATTCTGGGGCAATTCTACCCATAGAGATAAAGTGTTCAGAGCCCAAAAGCGTGTAATAAGAATAATGTGTGGGGTTAGCAATAGAACTTCATGTAGAGAGCTGTTCAAGAAGTTGGGGATTTTAACATTAGCATCTGAATATATACACATTAATGTCCTTTGTAGTCACAAATTATACTTTGTTTGAAACAAATAGTAAAATACACAATTACGGCACTAGAAGTAAAAATGATCTTCACAAGACTTACAAGTCATTGTCATTTGTTCAAAAAGGGGTCCGATATTCAGGGATACATATCTTCAGTATGCTCCCAACACATATTAAATGTCTAGTAGATGATAAGAATAAATTCAGGAAAAAATTGAAAGAATTTTTAATTGACAACTCCTTCTACTCTGTCGAAGAATTTATTTCTAAGGTCTCTTAAAAATAACTGCCAGTATCTTGTGTAAATATAGTTCAAATAATTAATTTACCATGTATGCTATGACTGTACATCTCCTGGTGTATGTATTTAGTTTGTTATGTAATTGTTTATAGTACCATATATATTACGACTGTACATCTTGTGGTGTATGTATTATTTTGTTAATTTTTTTTTTTAATTGTACCATATATCCTATAACTGTACATCTTCTGGTGTATGTATTATTTTGTAATGGAAGTGTTTAATGTACCATGTATACTATGACTGTACATCTAGTGGTGTACTTATTATTTTGTTATGCAACTGTTTATCTGTAAATTGACAACTTTCCACATCCCACAGAGCCAGTCTCTTATATTGGGATCAATGGAAAATGAATGTATGGTATGGTACAATACAAGAGGAAGAAAAAGTGACAAAAGTACTGGGGTACATTGAAGGGAATAGGAAAGTGCTATATACAATTATCAAAAAATACAGAAATGAGTGACTTAGAATTATAGATACCTATGAAATGTATGACAGATAACAAAGTTGGACAAACAAGCCTCTGCTCCTGAAAATGATGATTGTGGGTCATTAACTTGGAATGGAAAGAAATCATGGATGCGTTAAGGTAAATGGTTGGTGGGGAACATCTAGAGTGGGTGAAGTATCTGTGGACATGTTAAACAGCAAATGTTTTGGGAGTATAGTAGTTGTACAGATTGCGGAGATCAGTGTAAAAATGAGAATGGTTCGAGACTGGAAGAGGGTTACTATTATGCCAGTCTTCAATATGGGGGCAAAAGGACATGTCAGAATTATAGAGGGATGATTCTTTTCTAACACTGCAAAAATATTTGAGATGATGGAAAGAAGAATAAAAGGAGTGTAGAAAGAGAATTACGACAGGAGTTATATGGTTTAATACCTGGAAGGTCAGCAGTGTACTTAATGTTTACACTGAGGCAATTACAAGAGAGGCACTCTGAGTATGGGAATGACATAATTGTGCCATTTTTGAGCATTGTGATGGCATATGACAGTGTCTGCACAGAAAAAGTTGAATCATTGTAAGTGAAAGCCATTAGTTTGAGAATACGAGAGAATTAAGTGTATGTAGTGAGAGATGTGGGAATCTGGGTTTGGAAAGGACATCACGGTTTACATTTGACAATGGGCTCTAGCAGGAAAGTGCTCTATTTCCACTTTTTATTCATTGTTGTTATAGATAAAATATTAAAGAAGGTGGCTGGTCACTTCTGTGAGGAAATATGAAAACCATGGTGTTTGCATATGATGTGATGATATGGGGAAACTGTGAGTCAGCAACATGGGAAGCTTAACGTGAGGCAGGAAGTAGTAGAATCTTATAGGCTGTAATTCTCTGAGAGAGAAAGAGCAGAATAGTAATTACATCTTGGAACCAGTTTCAAGGATGTCATCTACGTAAATGAGAAACTGAAGGTTACGGAAGATTTTAAGTATTTGTGAAATGTCATGGAAGAGAATGGGAAAAATAGGAAGGAAACAAATGAAAGATGCAGATGAGCATGAGAATTCTGCAGGATTGCTAGAAGGCTGATTTGGAATGAGGAAGGGCTAGAGAAATGTGTAGGGATTATTTACAGAACTTACTTTTTTTTGCCAATACTATTATATGGTTCAGAATCTTGGATGGTGTAAGATATTGACATAAGTAGGGTTTAGGCCACAGAGTTGAAGCTTCAGAGGAGTAGGATTAGTTACTGAGACTGTACAAGTTGTGTGATGAGCATGTGAGAAAAGCAGTTGAGTAGGATAGAGCTGAAAGAGCAATTCTTCAGTGGTATGGAATTGGATGATTGATGAGAAGATGCCAAAAAAGATGCATAATTTGGAACTGGAAAGGAAGTGGCCTCAAGGAATGCCACATGATAGTTGGATTAAGAGAACAGAAAAGTGTGTGTAAGATAGAGGAGTGAACTGACAGTAGTAAAAGATAGGAATGGAAAGATAGCTGATGTAGAGAACTGTGACTGGTCAGAGGCTGAAAAATGCCCATAAAGGTAATGATGAATAAGAGAAAGGACAGTATACTTGCCTACAAAGTCAATTTATTCATTATGTTAAACACAATGGTAACTGAAAATGTAAAATCAACTGTCTACACTCTGTTACGCTGTTATTGAATAACTTAAAAATATTTCCTATTAAATGCACTGTGCACTATATCTAGTCTTCGACTCAAGAACACTTTGCAGTTGGTGAAAAGACCAGAGATTTTTATGTACTTAATTTTTGTGCCAAGTAATTTCTGTCGGACCTACTACATCCATATCTGTGAAGATCAGTAGTGTACTGAACCCTAAATGCATGAGTGTCAACTCACTCTCAGCTAGTTTTACTATAATATTTTTTTTGTGAGTCTCTAAAGTGATTTAATACTTTACTTTATGTCAAAATATTGACTGTTTATATATTTTTTTTGCTTAAAGGTAATGATTCAAAAGTGTTCTGAAAGTCCAGAACAGAACTGGCGCAGCAAAGATGCAGCTCTGTACCTAGTTACTTCACTTGCTTCCAAGGGACAGACTCAAAAACATGGAATTACACAGCTGAGTTCGTTAGTGGATATAAATAGTTTTGCTCAAGAACACATTCTAACTGAACTCCAGAAACCTGGTAAGTACACCTATAATCATGTTTTTACTATTTTCCACTGTTAAAAACTGATTTTACAAATATGTGTCAATAAATTTAAATAAGTACTTATTGATATGACAAGTAATTTAAAATCTAAAAGTAGAGTGAACCTTGTATTTAAGAAGTTAATTTCTTTGGATATTATATGCTAATCTCAAGCTGCTTTTCACTTAAAATTGTTTCCATCATTGATTACTAATTGCAGGTGATTTCATATCAGTGCATCACTACTGATATGTTGTTTTAGATTGTGCTAGAAAAATATGTTTATAAAATATTTATATATTGAAGTGAAAGAGAAAATATACCCCCATCTACTAAAGTTGAAGGGACAAAAGCAGCAAAAACTCTCTACAAACACATAAAACACAGTATTTCAGGCTAAGCCCTTCTTCATGAAAATAAAAATATGACAGCCCACACAGGTACCTGCAGCCAAGGTAGCCACATGAATGATGGTTTTGATCTTTGTTACTGTGATTGTAAATTATTTCTAAATATGACTTGAAAATATGTAGCAACTGTGTAGTTTTTTCATTAATCACTACATAGTGTGAAAAAAACTTGAAATTTAAGTTCATTTGGGGGATTATAATATGTTTCTAAATTAAACTCACAAAAAGCCTTGAAAGTGCCATGAAATGGATTTTTATTTCCCCATTAAGTTAAAATTACACAGAGAGCATGAATATCATTTTTTGTGTTATGATGACAGTCCTATTAATGCGCATGAATACTTCATTTGCTTCTCCATTCCTCTTAGTCTTGCCCTTGAAAAGTGGAAACATGTTAGACAAGTTATTTCTTAAATTAGCAAGGTTGGTTTTGTGTTTTATGAATTTTTTTATTGTCATTGGCTTAAAAATTTTCAGTGAACACACTTCCAGTGCTGAAAGCTGATTCCATCAAGTACATTATGATGTTTCGGAGCGTATTGCCAAGAGATATGGTTGTGGGTTGCTTACCACAACTTGTCCGGCATTTGACAACAGTAAGCCAAGTTGTTAACACATATGCTGCCTGTGCAATTGAGAAAATCTTCGTGATGAAGGCACCAGATGGAACACCAGTGTAAGTACAACTGTCATCAGCATACATGCATGCTTGCTTCATGTTTCACTTTTCTTCTTATATAATATTCAGATTCTCAACTAGTTTGACCTTTTTCTCCTCTTCTGCTTTTATCTCCATATACCTGTTACAAGTGATGCCTCCAGTCATAGTCTATTACTCCAATCTTCCTGTTCTTATGCTGTCCTCTCTTCAAGACGATTATGAAATAAACTGTTCTTCTATCTCTCGAAAAGTAACCTGCTGTCGTTTCTCTCTCTCTCTCTCTCTCTCTCTCTCTCTCTCTCTCTCTCTTTTTGATGTTATCTTATAGTTCTGAAAAACGTGTTTTGAATAGGAAAAGATAATACAGTTAAAACAAAAACAAAACTGATGATCAATAAAAATTTTGTCTTATTGTGCTGAGTGTTCTCTGTGCACTTTAGGAAAATCCTTTCTGGACCCACTACCCGGCGGAAAAAAACACTAGGAAGGAAGACAGGTGGAGGGATTTGTATATTATTTTGCTTGAATTTATTTGGTTAATATGTTAAAATTTTTTTTTTTTTCGATTGCAGAGTAAAAACTGCAGAGGTAACACCCTTTTCAAGAGAACTTCTGACTAATTTGTTTTCAGCTTTGGAGTTACCTGGTTCACAGGAAAATGAATATGTTATGAAAGGTCAGTAAAAAAAAATATGTATTTTCTTGTGATTATGGGAGTTTTATAAAATTACAATTGATTAATGACTAAAAATGTTACTCTTTCAGCTATTATGAGAAGTTTCTCAATACTTCAAGCACAAGTTATACCTCATCTTGGGGATCTACTTCCAAAATTGACACAGAAGTTGGCAGTGGTTGCTCGGAATCCTAGTAAACCTCATTTCAACCACTATTTATTTGATACATTGTGCCTTTCTATCAAGTAAGTTCAGCATTCCAGTATCCTATAATGATTAACTTTTCCAAATTTTAACACATTTCAATGAATATGGGGTTCCCTTTGTATCAATTGTTCCAAATTCAAAAATCTTGTAGAAGTACAGTTATTTCTTGTAAATATTTGCTTTACCTGTCAAATATTTTAATATGTTAAATAATTATTTGTTTAGAAAAATATTATACACCCTTAGCAATTACCATTGCTAATAGTTTGAGTCTAAATCTCATAATCTTGGTGAAAATTTCAGTTAATACTTTTCTTTAATTTCAGGATTGTATGTTCATCAAACAAGACTGCAATTTTGTCTTTTGAAGAAGCGTTGTTTCCAATATTTCAAAACATTTTACAGCAGGATATACAAGGTAATTTCCTATTGATGGGTACCAGCTATCAAGTGAAAAGAACTGTACTCGCAAACCTGGTACTACATGGCATTGAGCATTCATTATTTAGCCCAACACTTTTCTAATTGCTACTAAAAATATCTTTTTTGGAATTAACTAATATAGTTGGTCATAAGTAATTGTTTTCAGACTGGTGAATGTCTGCAAAATGTGTGATGTTACACCATTTTAGGAAAAATAAATGAAAATTAAGTTAGATATATTATTGAGAAACTAACAAAACCAGAAAAGTGTAAAGAGATCAATGTGGATAGTATTACTGTGGATGTATTGAAGATATGAATATACAACAGTGTTCCTTAAGTTGAAATATTATTTAGATTTAGTCTGGAGACCAGAAGAATGGAAAAGTGCAATAGTAATACTGGCCCATAAAGGAAGGCTGATTATTTTTATATCAGTGGGTAGGTAAATTGGAGATTAATATGCAAACTGAGGAAAAAATTGGTTTTCAAAACCACAACACTTGTTTATGATAACATATAGCAGTGGGTTATTTGCAAGATATTTCGGATGAAATGGACAAGGGGGGGATCAAGTCAAAAATCTAGCATTAAGTCTTCTAAGGCAATTGACAGTGTGTGCCATAAAATGGTATCGAATAAGATAAAAACCAGTGGAATTGATTTTAAAAAGTGATTTTGGGCTAGAATGCAAACAGTTAGGATAGGAAATGCAATATCAAAAGAGGTGTAAGTGAAAATTGAAGTACAACAGGGTAGTGTATTGGTTACACTGATACTCATTATTGTAATGATTGTTTGTATTGATGGTTTACAGTCATAAATTTGGTTGTTCACAGATGATGGTAGTCGTAAATAATAGGATCAAAATTGGAGAAGAATGTGAACTGCTGCAGGGTGACCTGAATAGGATATCTAACTGGGTAGGTCATTATGGAATGAGGATAAACACCAAGAAGGTACACAATTAAAAAGCTAAAGGCTGTTTATGATCATAGGGTGGGGAAGGAAGTGTGTGTAAGATATGAAGTGTAAATATTTGACATAACATTTGACTATAAATACAGCTGGGCGGGGCACAGTGAGCTGTGGTAGCAAAAAGGTTTTAAAATCCTTCATTTATTGAAGATGGTATTGAGGGGACTGGCCAGAAAAGTGGGGGAATTTTGTTACAAAACTTTGGTCTGATCATTCCGTGAATATGGTGGCATGGGGGTATGCACATTTTGGATATCATATACAGAAGTCGGAGGGTGTGCAATGGGCGCAGCTAGACTTATCTATGGAAATTACCTCATAACACAATCAGTAACTGATAGCTGAATTTGGAGTCGTAGAAAGACAGGAGGAATTTGAAGAGAGTGTTGGAGTTGTACTTGGCGTATATTGGTGGTGAGGTTGGAAAAAATATTGGTGGAAGACTGGTGCATGGAAGGGAAACAATCACCATGACCATAAACAATTGGGAAACTTTTGTTTTGTAGGTAAGGGAGTCAGGAATGGGAATAAATTACCAAGCTAAGTGATGAATAACTTACCCAAAATGCTGAAAGAAATTAAAATTCAGAAAAGGTGGGTTCCAGAAAGGAGGGAAGTGGAAGTGTGGGGAAATTGCCATTGGACCATGCACTCCATCCCAGTTACGTTGAATATAATTTTTGGAGATTGTCACTGATTTTTAGAAACATATTTTGGAAGTTTTGAATTTGTATCACTGGTTCTTTAGTTAATTGCAACATTGCAGAACTGCTTGGAAAGGGGAGGGGTGAGAGTGAGACAGCAAAATTCCTTAGCTAACAACAAGATGTCACAGAATGAAATGGTAAAGGGAACAAAAATTGTTTTCAGATATTAACACTCTAAAGGAAGACAATACGACATGTACCAACCATGAGTTGTACATTGCAGAGGTGTTTTACCATTTTACTTGCTCCACATAGAATTTTCATTATCCATTTATCAGTTGACATAATATATTGTTGCTTTGTATGTGATGTGCTCGTACAAACACTGTGGTTATTAATTGGTCAGTTAATAATCAAACAGAATTATTTATAAAATAATGGAATGTTGTACCTTTATTTGTAGAAGCTGATATAATAGCAGTGCAGAGTTTTATATGCAATTTTTATCTTGTAACTGTAGGTTTGTGCTGGTCAAATTAATTAGACTTACTGTGGGTCTAAAGAGTTGGTGTGAACATCAGTGAACTGAAATTTCTGCAATAATTCTCTGGCACCAAAAGTGAATTAATGTATCTCTTAATTTACATCTTGTGTTTCAATTACTTCATTGTGTGTATTCATCAATCATTACTGTGATATCACAATGCTTACCTACTACCTAAATAAATTGTCACTCACAAACTTGAATTACTACCATTAAAATAGAGTTAATAAGAAAAACCAATTCAAATTTTGGAAATTTTTTATGTGTGCAAATACTTCATTATTTATTATTAGTGTTGTAAGAGCCTGTCATTCTGTTAGGCAGGCTCTCACAACATCCACCATCCATAATGTTCTCCTGTTGATAAAAGGTTAGACCCAAAAATTCACATGTCCTTTCTGTTGTTGTCTTTTTTTTATGTATTCACGCCATGCCCAAGGCAAGTGGTGGTTCATTTCGCTATCCTATTTTATATATGTATAAAAATCTGAATGTAGCCGCTGTTGAATATTTATAATGTTCTAACTTTGCCATAATATGTTAAATGGAAGTTCAAATGAGGGACTTAAAGACATTGAATTTGTTTAAAAAGCTAGTATGAAATTCTTGTTGGTGAAAAAAGTAAAAGTTGCACATAGGATAAATGGAATCACACTAAGGAATGTAAGTCAGAAATATGAGTTTTTTCTAAAATAGAATGTGTCTCTTATTTAATGTCTTTACTAATTAAAATAATATGACATAGACCCATCTTTTTTTCTTTTTCAGAATTTGTGCCATATGTATTCCAAATGTTATCACTCATGTTAGAACAACACTCAGCAGAAGTACCAGATCCATACATGGTGTTGTTCCCCTGCTTGTTAGCACCCGTATTGTGGGAGCGACCTGGCAACATTCACCCTTTAGTGGGTCTACTGCGTGCGTTTGTCTCCCAAGGGGCAGCACAGGTAGTGGCTGCTCAAAAAGTGGTGTGTATTTATCTTTTTCTACAACTCTTCCAGTAACTGTGCTTTCCCATGCTAATTGCCACCCATTTTCAATAGATTGTGTAGGAAGTGGAGAATGCATCATCACTTGTTCCATGCTGTAGAAGCATGCAGTGTAATTTAACCCACAAATTAAAATTGTTCCTTAAGAGATGTGTTTACAAAGTTGGAGCACCATAGATACTGAACAGATCAAGATGAGAGATGTATGGAGGGTAATGAAGTTTGAATTTCAAATAACCTTGTCCAAACCAGTTAGGTGGAGATAGTTATCTGTAAGAGAAAAATATTAAGCGTGTGTCAACAGAACAGAAATAAATATAAGGCAGGTGTGTTACAAATGTTCTGCAGTTCACATCACTTTCATTCTGAATGGTTTATACCTAAAAAATTAATATTCCTTAATTTGTCTGATTTTGTACACTATCCTGAAACTAAGGAAATAGGAAGTGGCTTTTAGGTGATATAAATAATAAAGGAAAGGGAAATTAACCCATCACATACCAAAGTTGATGGCTGCAATGAGAGAAAACATTTAAGGCAGACACACAAATACAATATTTCGGCATTAACCTTCTTCATGTAGTAGAGAAATGGGTCATTTGGTGCCGGACCTGTGTGCACACAGAACATCACCCAAGAGTCATTGGGAGTCGTAATGGTCTGCACCTTGTTGTATTATAAACATCTGACCAATCTTGCAGCAAAAATAAGAACTAGAAATAATAATCTGCAGAAGCTAACTGGCACCTCCTGGGGAGCATCCACCTCCACACTTCGTACGTCAGCACTGAACCTTGCCTATTCTGCAGCTGAGTACTGCTCATCTGTCTGGATGAATGGCACCCACACCAAAAAGACTGACATAGTTTTGAACCAGACAATGCAGATAATTAGTGGATGTATGAAGTCCGCTCCACTGTACTGGCTGCCCGTTTTGAGTACCTACGATAAGATGATGCAATAGCCTAATTGACCAATATAATAAGATCTGTCATTACTTGGACCTCCACATCCACGATGACATGAAAACCCAGTTTCAGAGAAATTGAGAAGATCAAGTGTAAAAAATGCAAAACAACTTATATCTAACAATTTTAATGGGAGAGTAGTGTGGAGATCAGAGTGAATAGCCTCAGCCCAACCAGAATGGCTCTCCTTGTTTGATAATAAACAGGCTCTAGGGGGACTTGATCTCCACTGGGCAGTTCTCAACAGAGTTAGGTCTGGCCATGGCAGATCGGCTTCATCTCTTTACACACGTAGAATGAGAAATTCACCAAATTGCGACTGTTGAGGTAGCACAAACCATCCGTCACGTGGCCTTTGATTGACCGCTTTGAACCTTCAGAGGATCACTGAAAGACTTCATAGATATTTCAAATGAAGTGTTTCATTGGTTGTGCTATGTCGATTTTGAATTTTAACAATAATTTAATATAAAATTTTATTAGTGGGAAACAATTGTATATAATTGTATTATTGATTATGTGAGTGGGAGTGCCAGACAAGCAGCCGCATCACTCTACGCTCTCAATGTTTTGATCGGGAGTGTGAGTGTGTGAGAAAGTGGATCAGTAATCGCTAAACAAACACTGGTTCTGTGACAATTATTTGGTTTGCGATTGACTGCGGAAGTCACCGCCTTCGCAGCACAGTTCAGCACGATGCAATGTCAGCATGTTGACAGCTTAGCAGTGTCCAAAAGCTGCAACATAAGTAAAAGGCGCTTGCAATACAATGGTGGAGACTTCCTTAAGTGCAACTAAAACCAATGAAAACCCAATGCTAGCTGAAAAATATGAAAACCTGGTCGGCTACTTAAATGAGAACTTGGGCAAAAAAATTGAATAAAACACCATTCCGGGAAATTAAAGATAAGTTTGCCAGTTGGGCGATAATGGTTTCTTTCATTGAAGGAAAAAGCTCAGAATTAAACAAAGAAGTATAGAGGCTAAACAAAACAGCTGAGGAACTTAAATGGAAACACAAAACAAGCCAGCAAGTTTAACAGAAAATAAAATATAACCTGCGAAAACAAGTTCTCTTTTCGTGAGTTCAAGATGTGGCGAAAACCCAAAAGTAATTGTGGAACAGATTACAAAATAATCAAACCATCAAAAGAGAAAATTAAAATTAATAAAATAATGAGTACTAATAGCTCAGTAATTATTGATGCATAAACTAAAGAAGATGTGAAAAATTAATAGAACACAAAGAATTAAATGATAAGCTAAAATACAAGCTTCCAAGAAAGAGGAGACCATTGGTAATCTTGTATGATGTACCAAAAAGTCTGGAAATAAATGATTTAGTAGACAAAGTATATGAGGAAAATTTTGAAGTAAAACTGTCAAAGGAGTTCACAAGCAGTACCTGCCCTAAATATGAGACAGGACCCCTTGAAAAGCAAACCGTTGATCACGTTATAGAAGTAATCCCAGCTATGCGCAAATTATTATTAGAGCAACATAAAATATACGTTGAATTCATTGCAAAGATTACACCGTGGTACCAACTTGTGCCAAGTGCAGGAACCTCGGACATGTGAGAAAACACTGCCAAATAATCATAGAGACTTGTAGCCATTGTGGTCAAACGGTCACAAGCGTGATCAATGTGATAAGAAGTTGAGGCCTCAAACGTGCATCCCATGCTAGAAAAAGAGGTAAGTCATGCAAATACAATGGAAAGGATTGTCCCACGTATTAACTGCTACTGCAATGCCAAGTCAACAGAATAGATTATGGCTAGTCTACAATCCAGTTGCATGATAGATCAAGAAATGATGGCGAATATAGCAGATCTGATATGCAGGGCAGTTGAAATAGCAGTTGGAAAAGTGGGAATAAAAAATAAAAAAAGAGAGGCAATCCCCCATCTTGTAGACGAAGAAATGCTGTAATAGCTGAAACATTTAGGAAGAAGAAGGCGATGGAAATGCAGAAGATGATGGTAAGTGCCGGCGTGCATACAGGTTGTCAGCAGTTAATACAAGCGCAATTGGACGAAATTTTCTCCACCTCTGACTCGGCTTATTCCCAGCATTTTGTTAGAGGCAGTGGGCTCGGATATTCCAAAGAAAATAAATATCATATTTGCAAACCAAGTATGCACACAAGCCAAATAAAACACCCGTACTTGGGACAAGCAAACCGAATCCCATTACTGTAGATCCAGTGGTAGTGTATGCCGATTTTGAAGATACACTTCGGCTAACTAGACTTGAAGAAGTGCACACGTTTACACTTGCCCTCCAAGATTTGACAAGAATCCTCCATCTTGGTGGTAAAAACATAACATTCCCTCAGCCTTCGTCAATTGACAGGATTCAACTGATATCTCTAAATCTTCCATCAGATCCATCTCAACTCCTGATTCTAGATTTTCAAGAGAAGAGGGGAAATATTTGATCCTGAGGAAACATACAACCAGTTTGTCATGATCGCTGGACACATTCTGTTAGATACCTTGGCCCCAGTGCAATGTGAATACAAGACACCCGTAAACTCCCTCCATGTTAAAAGATAGTCAACTGATTACTAAGGAAAGTGCTATGGGTCTACATGAAATCTGAAGGTTGGCTGAGGAATTGAGATCAGATATTATTTGTCTACAAGAACCGTACTCCTGGCAAGGCAAAATCCCACACGTGCCTGTAACATCACGAATAATCACAGAGGGCAGTAATCCAAGGGCAGCAATAATAGTTTAAAATAAACAAATAACATTTACTAAAATTACGCAATTATGATGATGAACGCAAGGTATGTACTGAGATAAGAGCAGCAGAAGGAAGCTTAATAATGGTAAGCATGTATTTCCAGTACAGTGACGAGATCTTCCCATACCTAGATAGAATACGTCAGATAGATGCAACTCTGAGAAATTATCCACTAGTTATTGCAGCGGACGTTAATGCAAAGTCTGCCCTCTGGCCCAGCAAGAAGACTGACAGGAGAGGGCAACTTCTAGAAGAACTGTTAAGCGAATTGGGTCTAGAGGTTAGAAACCAAGCTCATAATCCTCCTACTTTCTGCAACAGTGCTGGCACAAGAACAAATATTGATGCATCAGTTACAAACATTACAATCTGCTTAGGAGTTGGAGAGTTCTCGACAACGTGACAACAAGTGATCACAGTTTGATTGTATATGAACTGGGCAGAACAGACAGAAGAAAACGGTGACAATGGAAGCATTAAAACAGCATATAACATCAGGAAAGCTGTGTGGGAAAAGTTAAGGAATGTGTTAACTCCACCAGATCTTCCAGAAAACTACTACGATGTAGACAAAGCCGCAAGAGAGCTGACGTGTGCAATACAAAGTGCCATGAAACGTGCGATACCACTAAAAAGATAGTAGATCCAACTGACAAAATATGGACAGAAAAGCTTCAGAAAATACGACTAAACATGAGAAGAGCAAGAAGAACGTATCAACGAAGCATGGTGGCAGCAGCCAGGAGTATTCTCCTTGAGTGCTACAGGAAGAAGAGACAGATTTTCAAAGATGCCATGAGAGGGACAAAACAAAAATACTGGGAAGCCTTTGTGAGGGAAGAAAACCTTATGAACAATCCATGGGGTATTAGGTAAAATCAGGCCTCCCACAATACTATCCGCAGTAAAGAGAACAGATGGAAGACTAACCACGAATTGGAGAGACCCGGCGGAGGAGTTATTAAAAGCTTTGGTCCTGGATGACAACATGGAAGAAGAAACAAAAGAACAAGCTACATTACGAAGAAACAATAGAAAAAGTTACATTACGAAGAAACGTGGCAGCCCTGCTGGAGTGAAGAGCAAGGAAGTAATATTGCACCCGAAGAAATAATAACTGCATTAAACAAAATGAAAAAGGAAAGGCTCCCAGTCCGGTTGGAATCCCAGCCAAGGTCCTCCAGGAGTTAATCATAAAATTAATGCCCGCCCTATGCAGACTCCTGAACGAATGCCCTTAACAATGTAGAGTTCCAGGAATATGGAAAAACAGTCAGATGGTAATTCTAAAGAAAGGAGATGACAAGGATCCTCTTCTACCCAAATCTTCCAGGCGAATTGTTTATTGAATGTTCTTGGCAAAGTTCAGGAGAAGATTCTATGCAAAAAAAACTACAAAACCACTGGGAACTTCAGGGAGTGAATCCTAGTCAATATGGATTTAGAACGGGGAAGTTGACAGAGGATGCCATAAATCGGACAATGCAAATAATTAGTAGCAGTACAAAAAGTACGTAGTGGGCATATTTGTGGACATCTCGGGGGCATTTGACAATTATGGTGACCTGCCCTGTTTGAATGGCTGAGGGAGACTGGTTGTCCAAGAAGATTATTCTACCCCTTTAGGGACTATTGCAGATTTAGAACTATTTCCTTGAGATGCCAGAACTCGTTCATCACGAAGACCTTACTAAAGTATGCCCGCAAGGTTCGGTTTATGGTCCCATATTCTGGGATATAGGGATGGAACCAGTGATTGAACTATTACATAGAATACGTTAACTTCTAGGTCCAATTGCTTTTGCTGATGATCTTTTATTACTTGTGGAAGGGGCTACAAGACCAGAAATTGAGTACAGTAGTAATCTAGTACTTAATTGCTTCAGTTAATGGTGCAGTAAAGTCAAGCCAAGTTTAACACCACATAAAACAACATGTATGTTGCTCAAGGGCAAGCTGACTCGAAAACCTACTGTAAGAATCAACGGTAAATCAATTCGTAGAAACCCAGTGTGCAGGTACTTAGGCATTAAATTGTATTAATGTTTAAACTTCGAAGCCTACTTAGAGAAGACAATAGCATGAGCAGTGGCTGTCATGAATAAAATCATTAATAACGGCCAACAAAAATAACTATTCCAGTCCAAACAAAAAGACTATACCATGACGCAATTTTATCCACATTAGTGGGCTACTCAGCAAGTGCGTGGGCAAAGCATCTAAGAAAAATAAAACCAAAACAGCGAGTCAGACGTGTCCAACAAGGAATACTTTTAAGATTGATGGGGGAATACCGAACTGTGGCAACAAATTGAATAACCATTGCCATTGGTGTCTGGCCACTGGACCTTGAATTAAGCCATATACTGGCTCAGAAAAGGCAAACAAGATAAGATAACAGAAATAATATGCAACGAAGCAAAATTTGAGATGCACATCGGAAGCTCCTATTGGCAGAATGAAACAGGGCAAAGAACATATGATACGTTTCCATCCATAGAAGAGAGGTTAAAATTGAGGTACCTTCAACCCTTTCCCGGATTGGTATACTATATTACAGGTCATGGGCCATACAGTAGCTTGTGGATCAAGCAGTTGCAAATGTGGTGAAGAGAGTACACTGGAGCACGTGGTATGGAATGTGAAATTACAGCCAGTTTGAGAGAACACAAACAAGCTCGGCTGCAAGGGAGGAGAATATTTGATATACTACACGACAAAAGTTTGTGGCATTTGGTGGATGAGGCAGCTGATCTAGCCTCAAAATTTTGGAAGAAGAAATTTATAGAAAGTAAAAATGCCGAGTGAAATCAAAGGCCACAGATATCAGAAGAGGAAAACAGAATTACCACTCTTGGAAGAACAGATGCTAATTCCAGAAACAACTGCAGAGGGATCAATGAAGCTGGAATTCTGATTTTCACAACAGCGGATTGACAGAAGATATCCTACGACAATGAGCTACTTCAACTGTCGGAGGAACTTAGGTGAGCTCCAGAGAAGCCGTCTTCCGAGTGACAGCTGGGGCTGTCTTGGTATTCCAGGAGGTCAACTCTTGATGTCCTGGGCTGCTGACTTTGCTATCGGTTCTGGGGGACTATACCTTTGGAATGCAATCAACAACATCAAGAAAAAATGAACATTAGTGGAACCGAAGTAGTGGTAATCGTAGTATTAGTAGTAATAGTGGAATTAGTAGTAATAGTGGAATTAGTAGTAGTAGTAGTAGTAATATCAGGAACTATAGCAGTAGTATTAGATGTAGTAGTGGTGGTGGTATCCACTCTGTTTAATAACTGTAGAACTATTAGAGACATTGGAACTTGAATCAAATTATCTTGCCTTCATTGTTTATAAAGTGAATACGTTAGATATATAAGATATAAATATATATATTTGTAAAATTAATGGAAATAAGGTGCAGATTAGATGGGCTATGTTGTATATGGGAAAATAAATAAAATAAAATTATGTGCTATGGCCATAAGATAAATAAATAAACTAGTCACTTTACACAGAATTATGGCAGGGGAAAAATATCTAGGGCACTGCTCACTTTATATATTTTACAAAAGTTTTGTCTTTGTTGGAACTCTGTTTCTATTCGCGTATTTAGCATTTGGATAAATTAAGTTTTCAGTAACCCGATTTTCTTTTACCTTCCTTATTGTGAAAATTTTATATTGATGGCACTGCACCATACATCTCTAAAGTGTCATTTCGTTTTCTTTCTTTGCAGAGTGGCTTGTTGGGTGTATTCCAAAAATTAATAGCGTCAAAAATGAATGATCATGAAGGATTCTACCTGATGCAATCATTAATACAGCATTTGCCGGCGTAAGTCTACAGTCCAATAATGTTATGTGTAGTTAATGTTTTCAGAGATGAACTATCAAATTTTTCTTTTTTACAGAAATGCTTTGGAACCGTATATGAAACAGGTTTTTGTTCTCTTATTTCAAAGACTTTCTTCATCAAAGACGACCAAATTTATTAAAGGGCTCCTTGTGTTTTTCTGTCTTTATGGTCTACAGTATGGTACCACAAATCTTATAACAATGATTGATGGTATACAGCAGCAGTAAGTAATTTTCTTTCCTAAAATTATTTTATATTTTTGCTTGTTCCCATAATTGGGTTGAATTTAAAGCTATAATAGTTATCACATGATACCAGTTGGCTTTAATTTTGATTTTGTAAATACAACTGTATTTAAGTGCACTGCATAATATTATATTATTGAGATTTTCTTTCATTCACACAGGATGTTTGGCATGGTTGTGGAACGCCTTTTTATACCTGATCTGCAAAAAGTTTCAGGTGGAATTGAAAGAAAAATTGCAGCTGTAGGTGTAACAAAACTGTTGTGTGAGACTCCAGAGCTTATTGAGGGCCCTTATTCTCATTTATGGTGAGTAACTCGAATTCCATAGGAAACCCTAAAGTATTGGTTTCTATTCTGTCTGTGTGGCACAGCCTCACAGAATAAAAGAAAGAAAAGTTTTCACTCATTATGGTGCAGTGTTGTTACATGGCAGAACTGTATAGTCCACTCCTTCAGGCTGATATGTATTTGTAATAAATTGCCTGAAGATGAATCGGAATGTCTTTTTTTATCCATAATGATCACTGTGAACGAGTTCACAGATTTAATTCTGATCCTTCATAGCATTTGGTTGTTCGTGGGTTGAAAACTCTGTCCAGCCATCCAGATTTCTGTTTTCCAAACTCAATCCAAGTGCATACCATGATCCTTTTTGAAAAGAATGGGACCAAATTCCTTCCTGTTCTTTCCTCAATTGTCAATGTAAAAAAGCCATAAAGCTTAAAAAAATAATTAAAATGTCCTTTACCTCAGGAATGTTCGGAAAGTGTTTTTAAATACAATACAATACAGTACAATACATTCATTTTCCATTGATCCCAATATAAGAGACTGGCTCTGTGGGATGTGGAAAGTTGTCAATTTACAGATAAACAGTTGCATAACAAAATAATAAGTACACCAGTAGATGTACAGTCATAGCATACATGGTGCATTAAAAAAAATTCCATAACAAAATAATACATACACCACAAGATGTACAGTCATAGCATACATGGTACCATAAACATCTGTTCAATTCACTATGTATGTAAAAAAAAAGGTGGGTGAACAAATTTCTAGCTTTATTTTTCACTTACTGAGTATCATAAATGTGGTACCTATGCTTGATCAAAATCCATTGTTGCTCTGTATCTTACAGTGTCATGATCATGGTTTGGTTTTTCTGGCTGCCAAAGAATGTGATGGGAGTGTGCAAGGGATATTTTGATGAAGAAACACGGATGGATACTGGCAGAAAAATTATAGTAGTGCATAGAATGGAAAAAAAATGTGTTTTCACAATCTTATACTTGATTTTAGTCAGGCATAAGTGAAAAATTCCTTTTGTAGGTTACGATGTGGAATTGGAATAAATTACCAATAGAAGTGATGAATAATTTACCAAAAACACTGAAATAATTGAAAATTAAAATTCAGAAGGTGCAAAAGTAGCTGTATAGGCAAATTGCCACTGGGGCATATGCTCTATTACAATTAAATTAAATAAAAACTTGTTATGTTGTGATATTCAAAAAAATTCATATTTACATCCTTTCTTTTTTCTTCCAATTTTGTATCAAAGTTTATGATTATATGCAAAAAAAAGTCATATAACTGATTTATTGATGTGTTACAACAATGCCTGGACCTTAAATTATATTTGTATTTACTAGACTTATCATGATACGTGTATTTTTACAGGGCTCCACTGCTTCAAACTCTTATTGGTTTATTTGAATTACCAGAAGATGAATCGGTTCATCCAGATGACAATTTCATTGAAATGGATGACATGCCTGGATACCAGCCAGTATTTTCACAATTAAGTTTTGCAAGTAAGAAGAGTCATGATCCTCTACAAGGTAATTAACCACCATCAATTAATTCTGTTTTCTATGTTTAATTTCCACATACATTTGAGACATATAAGTGGCTTTGAATATCCTGTTGCAGCTGTCGCTGATGTCAGGTTACATCTCGCACAGAGTTTGTCTAAATTATCTGTGTCATATCCTGGAAGGCTTGGCCCTATGCTCGGAGGCATTAGCGAACCTCACAGAGCACATTTAAAGAACTATTTGGATGCAGCAAATATACATATAGCGTAGTTACATTTTCACACAGTTTGGGTAACATTTCATGTTGAAACGTTACTTGAATATGTTAAAAGTTGTTTTATAATAAAACCAGTTTGTCAGAATTTTAATTGGATGTTCCGGTTGAATCTACATTTCCCTTTAGGCTGAAATGAAGATAAAGTTATTGTAGCCTGTATCCTACTGCTTTTATTATATTGATGTGTTGCATGGATAATAAATATTAAGTCGAGAAATTTGTAAAATATTTAGGTATTCAGAAAGTTTGGTATTTTGCCCATATTTTCAGATTTTATGAGAATATTAAACTAAAGACTGAATTTTAATTAAATTGGGATTATTCTTTACTCTTCCTGCTTCCTTTTTAATTCAAATCGTGATTATTGTAAGTGGTCACAGTAACCATCAATTATGAAAACTACTTATACAAGGCAGACCTGTCCAACATAAATTACAACCACATCTAATTTCAGCCAGCACAACAAATAACTTGAAAATCATTTGGGTCTAATGTAAAAAAAAAAAAAATGTTTAAACATAGACAAATAATGGCCAAGAATTAAAGAAAATGGTTGGTGTTATGAATAAAGATTCAGACTAGAAAGTAAATTAAAGTCTATCAAAGTTGTTAAAAACCAGAGATAATCAATATGTATAAGGTGTAAACGTAGCACTGGCACAGTGGGTGAGCATTAATGTGCTTGGGCCTGGCATCCAAGAGGATGTGGATTCACGACCCTATCTGGAGATCCAGATTTTGACTTTCCATGGTTTCCCCGAACTCACTTCAAATAAATGCCAGGGTGGTTTCTTTAAAAGGCCACTGTCAAATTTCTTCATGTTTCTAGGTTACAATCATATACTGCCTCTCATGGTGTTGACAAGGCTTAAAGTTGTAAGGACGGGAAAAATTAACTTGACTGTAAGGCAGATAGTATATTTGTAGGAACTCTCTTTCAGTAAATAACTAATTACATTTTATAATTCTGAACTTTAATAATAATAGTACGAGGGGGTACCAAAAAAAAACTGGATTTATTTTTTAAAAGCTATTATATATTTTCAAATTTTTTACAAAATGACCTTATCCCCTTCAAAATACTCTGCATTACAACTAATACACTTGTGCTTCCACTGTTCGAAACATTTTCTCTAGTCATCTATAGAAATGACTGACACCTCCTCCCTCATTTGTTTTCTTCACCTCTTAAATTTTGTCAAATCGGTGTCCGTTGATGCCCCTTGCCATGCATGGAAATAAGAAAAAGTTACACAGAGTCAGGCGAGTAAGGTGCATGGGGTAGCGGAACCAAATCATTTTTAGCCAAAAACTGCCTAGCAGAGACAGCCGTGTTTGCAGATTCATTGTCACGGTGGAAGAACCAATCTTCTGTTTGCCACATATCAAGTCTTTTTTGAAGAAAACTGTTACGTAATCTTCTTAAAACTTCCAAATAAAATGTGTGATTGATGGTCTGATGTAGGGGAACGAACTTTGAATGAACTGCGCCCTTCACATCAAAAAAGCAAATGAGCATTGTTTTGCATGTTTGATGTGACTTGACAACATTTTTTTGGACAGGGTGACAAAGACGTCTTCAATTGGCTTGACTGTTGCTTTGTTTCTGGGTCATAACTATAGCACCATGACTCATCACCAGTATTGACTTTTGACAGAAAATCTGGATCAATTTCGAGCTTTTGTTTCAAAGCACGGCGTGTTTCAACTCAGCGTTCTTTTTGATTGTTAGTCAGAGCCCAAGGAACAAACTTGGCAGCGACTCTTTCCATTCCCAAATCTTCAGTTAAAATTTGCTGAATCGAGGTCCAGGATAACCCACTAATCTCTGACAGTTGATCAGTAGTCTCTCGATGGTCTGAGAACACAAGCTCTCGAAGTTTTTCAACATGTTCGTCAATTCGGGCAGTTGATGGGCATCCAGAATGAGGTCTGTCATCAATGGACATGTCACCAATTTTAAACCAAGTGAACCACTCATCCACTTGATTGTTTCCCATAGCGTCATCTTTGTAAGCTGTTTTTGACATTCAAACAGTTTCAGCTGAGTAGAAAACAAAATTTCACAGCTGCGTGTTGTTCACTTAAACTTGACATCATCAAAAACAAAACAATAACAAAACAGTGCTAGCAAAAACAATCACTGCAGATTAGCAGAACAAGTCAGGTAGGCAACATAGGTGGCATTGAACACGACAGCGAGTTGCACAATTAACATGTAATGGCAGACACACGTACTACTCAAGCTCCGCCCGTGGCAATGCTAGTCCGGTTATTTTTGGGTACACCCTCGTATGTCATATTTGTCCTAATATAGGTACCTATTATTGCTTTTGTTCACCCATTAATGTGTGTGTGTGTGTGTTTGATGTCTCTTTGCCATTATTTTTTACCCCTTACATCTTTAAGAGATTACATAATGCGCTCTGGTGGTAGAAGGATTGGCTGTCAGCAGATGTTGCCCAGGATATGCCTGATTGCTTTATCGTGTGTAGATTGCAATCTTCGTTGAAGCTCGTTCTATGTACCACACCAGAGACTAAGCAAATAAAACTCTGGCAGGAAAATTAGAGAGATCATATTCACGATCTAAAAGAGGAACTGTCTGGAGGGGATAATTTAAAGTGTACCACATGGAGAGCATTTAATCGCCTCTGGGCAGGAATCTCTAAATATAAAAGCAACCTGAAGAAATGGAGCTATGTAGATGATGAAACCTGCAAATATGGATAAATGCAAACACAACACCACCTCTGCCCACTCTGTGACGAACCTGTGAATCAGCCGGTTTTAATTTTACCAAAGGACAATGCTGTTAAAGCTGCTGAATACTGGAGTGAGAAGATACGGCAACCTGGCCATTTTTTAGAGGAATGTGGGAATCGGTAGGGCTTAATTTATTTATCAAAGGACAAGGATGAGAAAGCTGCCGAAAGTTGGAGGAAAATGATTATTTCATCTCTGGACACGGAAAGTACGTAAATACCAATGTATGTTCTGATTCTTGTGGCAGTCTGAAGATCAGGTCCTTGCTGTAGATCTGTTGAATTTGTCAGTCTTAATCGACTTTCAGAATATTTAGTGTGTTTCCTAATTTTCGTCTAATTTTTATTATTTTACATCACATTCCTCCTGATTCAACATTGACACTTGATGAGAATTTACTCTCTCTCACTCTCTCTCTCTCTCTCTCTGGTATAGTACAAATGGCTATGATGGCAACATAGTATATTGTGACTACATTGTGTAACTATTTTAATATGTGTAAAATATGAAAAATGATAGTTGAGGAAAGTTGATTGTGAATAACGAATGTTGAAAAACAAAAATATTGATTTTCTATTAGGATTTATTAATGGCGCATAATGTATTTCTTGTGGCAGTAGTTTTAAGTTTGACACTTCAAGAAAACTCTTACCAAAGGCAAATGTTTAAATCTTAAACACATGTTAAAAAAAAGAAAGCTGTAGAAATCAGTATCCATTAAAAGCATTTTTCTGGCATTTGGGTGGACGTGACTTCAAATCCCCATTCCGCCAACCAGATTTGTTTTCCACGGTATCCCAAAATCACTCCAGGCAAATGCCGGGATTATTCCTTTAAAAGGCCATGATTGAATTCGTTGCCTCCGTCTCTCCTTCCCAATCCTTTCCGAGTCCTGATTATGCTGAAGCAAGGGCTTAATGGTGATCAGCTATTCCCACTCACTTATTAACAGTAATTGTTAAGGCCCTTCCAATAATGAAAGCTTTTGTTGTGACATTTTGTTGCAAGCTGGGTGATTATGACAGCAGTCTGGCTGGTTGCTATGTCAGGATGGCTGTTGGTTGAATAGTGGCTGTGGGCATATAATACTAAAGTTTTACTTTGTGATGACCGTCTCTGCTGCCGGACTGCACAGCTTTCTCTCTGACTCGAACTGTTGGCTGCTACTTATTCTGACACCCTTTTGTTATTAGAGTATTTAGGTTGATGATCAGGTCCTACATCGAAATGAAAGTCGGTGGAGCTCCTTATTTATTCCAACAACTGGAATAAAAATACACAAATTTTATGTATTACCCGGAGCAAGGATCCAGTGTAACACTCGATGATGTTATAATGTATTCAACTTACTGACTTATGGTAGCTTTGCACGAAGACTTGGCTGGGATCAAATAGAGGTACTGCCGATGGTTAGACTGTCATAGTCTTGTCTTGAACTGTTCTGAGCGACCAAGGCCCAGGTCAGTAGAAATGGCTCCTTTTATCCCAGTTAAGTCACGTGTTGTGACATGTGCTGAATACGTTCACCTCCATCGATTGTTCAGATCAGCATAAATGGCAGTTGATGCCCAAAATGTTCAGTAGGAGTTCTAGAAGACTTTCACGTGAATGGCTCTGCACCCCACATTAGTCACATTACCAGGGCTCGAGTCCCTGTAATTATCTGACATGTGACTCTTCCAACTTGTGGCATTGCACTTTTTTGCTACTATAACCTGTTTTATTACTTTGTTACAATCATCCTAAAATGACATCTTACATCGATTAGCTGTAAAGATGAAAGCAAAAATAATAGTAAAAAAAAGAAATAGTTGGATCAGATTACCATGAAAAGTTTTAATAAAATTTATTATGAAATCCTCAATTTTCACTTTTCCTGCTGTACGAGGGTGGTCCCAGAAGTACCCGGCCTGACCGAAAGATGGCAGTAGTTGCTTGAAAAATATCCCTTTATTTCAAAGCACATAGTCTATGAAGCACAAGTTTAAAGTTTGAAGATGCTACGTTGTTTCTTATTTGTTTGGCAACAATTAATCTTGAACGTTGTGAGTAAATTTGTGAAAATGGAGAAAATTGGTCATCGTTATGTGATACAATACTTTCATTTGAAAGGCCTCAGCTCAACTGATATAAAAACTGGGCTAGATTCTACTCTGGGTGAGTCTTTTCCTTCGTTTACAACAGTAAAATATTTGGTGGCAGAGTTTAAATGAGGCCGTACGAGCTGCCAAGAAGAACATCGCAGTGGTTGACCAAATGAGGTGACGACTCCAGAAATGGTGAAGAAAATCCACAAAACGGTACTGGATGATCGTCGACTGAAAGTGCGCGAGCTAGCAGACATAGGAGGCATTTCAAAAAGTGCAGTACATCACATATTAACTGAAAATTTGGACATGAGAAAGTTATGTGCAAGATGGGTGCCGCGTTTGCTCACACTCGAGCAAAAACAATGTCGTGAAGATGTTTCAATTGAGTGTTTAGCGATGTTTCACCGCAACAAAGCTGAATTTTTGCGCCGTTTCATAACCATGGATGAAACATGGGTCCATCACTTCACCCCAGAGACAAAAGAAGAATCAAAACAATGGACTGAAAAGGGAGAACCTGCTCCAAAGAAGGCCAAGACCGTTCCATCTGCAGGCAAGGTCATAGTGTCTGTTTGTTTTTTAGTATGCACATGGGATAATTTCCATTGACTATCTTGAAAAAGGAAAAACAATCAACGGCGATTATTATTCGAAGTTATTGCAACGTTTGAGCGAAGAAATCAAGATAAAACGACCACATTTAGCTAAGAAAAATGTGTTGTTTCATCACAACAATGCTCCATCTCACAGATCCGTTATTGCAGTGGCCAAAATTAATGAATTAAAGTTCGAATTGCTACCTCATGCACCCTATTCGCCAGATTTAGCTCCCTCGGATTACTTCCTGATCCCGAACTTAAAAAAATGGCTCAGTGGTAAAAGATTTTTGACCAACAAAGAAGTGATGTCGGCAGTTAATGGCTATTTCGAGGAGCAAGACAGTTCTTTTTATAAAAGTGGTATCGAAGTTATTGAAAATCGCTGAAATAAATGTATAGAGCTCAAAGGAGACTACATTGAAAAATAAATAAATTTTTTCCAAAATTTTTGTTTTTTTCATTGCTAGGTCGGGTACTTTTGGGACCACCCTCGTACATCCCTATTAACACAGTCACTTCTTGTTGTATTGGTATTCAAATCCCATATGGTTGTAAGCACTTATAAACACTTATTCTATAAAAATAATAGGATACAGCTGAAAAATTAAAATTTATGACAGTCAGAATGCTCTGATGGCTAATTGGCCACACATCATGTTGTAAAACTGGTCCTGGCTTTGGCTACTGACTTATCATTCGAGAAAGAGCATGATCCTTTGGAAGACAATTGCCTCTCTCTTGAATGATGTGCTGTCTAATAGAATGGTTAAAGTTTACTTAAATGAAAACACAAGCAAATACTACAGGTTAAAACACCTACATTGCAGATTGGCATTCCACTTCTGCTATCAAGATTGCATATTGTAACTATAAACTGTTGTGTAACATTTGGTAGGTGGGTGTGCTTGTTATTGTGCTGCCTGTCGTCTTGCAGCCACTCATAATTCCTTTCAGTCGTCACATGAATTACTCGTCCAATCATGTGTTTCTTTAACACCTCATTCACCATAGATTATTCCTTGGTGTAGCCTGTCCATTCCACTCTTATTTTCTCCGTTCAACCCGGAAGTTCACTGTTCTGTCTTACCAGCAAACATACCCTTTGCTTGTTCGACCCCTGTACCCAAACAGTTAGCTCAGTCTGCACTCGTAACATGTTACAACCTCTCCCAAAATATCACTTGTTTTTGGAGCTGGTTCTTCAAAAAAACTAGGTGCATTTATCTTTTAGAATGTCCCTTCTGTAACTTTTATGCCTATTTGGTTTCATAAGAGATTTAAACATTTTGGAATTACAATTCCCTATTTGCAGCTGGTACCGGTTACTAGTACAAAATCACATACAAACACTTCATTGAAAGTAGACTTAAGTTTTCAAAAGAAAAAACAAAAATTTGAATTTTATCACACAATTACAAAAATCATATGTTACTGCAAAAATACCAGTCCTGTCACAGATCAATTCAAGGACGTACAATGCAATGCCTTCTGTTACATATTTGAACATGGAAAGCTGTTGCTTGAAAATCTAGCTAAGTTAGAAATATTTACAAGTGTACATTTATACAGGAATACAACAAAAATTAAAGAAAAATTTAGATTGTAGGTAGCACGAGGCAGCAAATTCTCTCGTCCCTCAAAACTAATGTGATAGCTTCCTTCTATATTTCCTAATTCTGTATGCTATCTTAGTAGCTTAATAGCTACAACTAATTGTATAGTACAAAAGCATGAAACAAAATATTTGCTTAGGAACAAAATACTTCAAGAGTAAACAAAATATCATTAGTCTAGAATGGTTGTTATCAATAGTAGCACTTCTGGAAACATGAAGTGGTTTAGAAAATGGTTAGATGTTGCTTGGATCTTGTCTCCCAAAATTGACATAAAGACGAATATTATTCATTAGTGACTTTAATGTGGGATAAGTAATCTGCTTGTCACTATAGTTTACTTGGGACATAGCTGGAGGTTCAATGACCTGTCTCAGCTGACTGGAAGCAGATGCTTCCTACTTATTGACATCAGTCGATATAGGCACAATTACATCATATAGGTTATTAACCTCTATATCCGTTACCTCAACAGTTTGGACTGTACTTGGTTGAAATTGTCGTCAATGAAAATGACATTCTCTTGCAAATCATTAGTGTCTGCTATTTGTTTATCAGCACAAAAACTATCATTTGGTATAGTTAACTCACCCTCAATATGTACTTCATGTGACTGTGTAGATTTGGGGGTGTGTACATTAGTATTGGCTTGTTCTGTTGTTCTTTCTTCAACAACAAAGGCTGAGGTATCTATTTAGTTAAAATCACTTCAAATCCTA
The DNA here is from genome assembly GCA_031002005.1 of Vandiemenella viatica. Lineage (NCBI taxonomy): Eukaryota > Metazoa > Arthropoda > Insecta > Orthoptera > Morabidae > Vandiemenella > Vandiemenella viatica. Next base: position 170,628,263 of record CM061919.1, read on the forward strand.
CATTGTCTTCAAAAACAATATTAAGCTGTGAAACTTTAATAACTTAAGAAAAATTGCTAGCTTCAGGTTCAGTAGAGGTCTGAATTTGTGTCACTTTCTGTACTAGAATAGTTGACAATAGATTCAACATCTTTATGTGGTTTAGTTTGAACAGAGAGGTTATCACAATCTGCTGCTAATATTCTAGAGTATACTATAGAAGTACTCTGATTAGATCTTTAACCAAAATCAGGTATGGGATAATTAATGGCTGTTGGAACACGATTGTGTTACTTGACCCAGTTTGGGTATATGTTTGGTGGTTGTGGAAGCATTACAAGAAACTTACACTGAAGGGTGGTCGTGGAGTAGAATATATGCTTGCATCATGAACTGTGTAAAGTCTTTGATGCACTATGTTCAACTGGCTGTCCACTTATTAATTTCTGCAGAAATATACACTGGTTTCTGACCGGCTGTCCACACAGCTGCCCACTTATCAATTGTTGCAGACCTATCTGCTGGTGTCGTTGATGAAATAACATCAATCATTGCATCAATGTCATTTGATATAGGGTGTAAATCTTTACAACCAACTACAGGGGTCTGCTGTTCAGTTAAAGCCTCAGGGTTGATAGTATTTACAGCATGAACATTTGTTACTTGGGCTGATTAAGTTTTTCATCAGCAGGAATTAAACTTTCTGTGTGACACTGAGGAAATTTTGTACTAAGACATACACTTTCTTGTACATCAATACCTTGAGAAATAGAAATGTCATTTACACAAACATCATTGGTGGAATTTACAATAGTGGGTAATTTACAAACATACTCAATATCATTAACTGTACTTATCTCTGCCATTTCATGTACCATGTTAGGAGATAGTTCATCTGTAACAACTGTTTGCAGTACATCATCAGCTACATATTGGTTACAGGTATCTTTGGAGGGAAAACTCAAATTTTTCACAACTTCAGTCCGAAAGTCACCTTGAATATCATTTAAATGATCAGGTACTACTTCTTCTGTAGTCCTGGGAAAAAACATCGGAATTATCCTTACAATTAAAATTGTCAGTGTACATTGTACATCTTCACTGTGACTACTGGTGTTTACATCAGAACATATCTCTTTTACATCAGCTTCCATGTTAGTATATTTTTCAGCAGAAGTTATACAAGTCTGATTAGAAGCAATACAAAGATTATTTACAGGACAATATGTTTCCTGTGTGATGATATTCCCCACTCGACTTAAACTGATAGAATGGTCAGTATTAAAGAAAGTGTCAGCTAAATGAACTTCAATGTTTTTATATTTAACACATGTCCAAGTTGTTACGTTTTCACAATTATGTTTGGTATTACTATCACAATATTCATATGAAGTATCATTTTCAATAGTAAACAAACCCTGGCTATCAGAATTAGTACAAACTTTAATGTTACTCCGTGGTTGAAAGTGTGGTATCGTATTGTCAATGTTTGCATCCGCTGTTATGGAGACATTACTATGTGGAGTACCATCATGGGTGTTAGCTGTACTAGTACAAGGAACTTCCTACTTTATTTATCGATTTCTGTTAGATATCCAGGGAGATAAATGGCACAAGACACAAAAAAAATGCATTTTAGAAATATTAATATTTTTGCCCTTTAAGGGTCGAATTATGAAAAATTCCTTTCTTAAAATATAATGTGACCACGATGGAGACCTTGATCTTTAATATGATACCTCATTTATCTATATCGGTTAAATGTAAAGGGAGATAAATGGCTCAAGACACAAAAGCGCATTGCAAAAATATTAATAATTTTATCCTTTAAGGGTCTAATTATGAAAAATTCCTGTCTTTATATGATGGCTTTTTTTTTTAAACTGCTTAACGTCTCTTAACAGCGAGGTCTTTAGAGACAGGAAAGGATGGGGCACAAGGAATGGGAAGGAATTCGGCGATGGCCTTTTGAAGGAAGCATCCCGGCATTTGCCTGGAGTGATTTGGGAAACCATGGAAAACCCAAATCTGGATGCCCGGATGGGGATTCAAACCGCCGTCCTCCAGAATGTGAGGCCAGAACGCTAACCGTTACACCACCATGCTCGGTTTATATGATTTCACCAAAGTGAAGATCTTAATCTTTAAAATGATACTTCAATAAATGTAATTTCAGATAGGTATCCAGTTAGAGAATTGACTTGAAAAAGGCATTTTAGAAATATTGACTTTCGAACTACAAAAGAAATCTTTTTTTAAAATATGATGTGACCAAAGTGGAGACCATAAGCTTTAAAATGACACCTCATTTATTGATTTCGGTTAAGTATGAAGGAAATAATGGCTTGTGACCAAAAAAAAAAACTCCTTTTACCGTAGAAATAATATATAAGATTCTGAGGTCCAAGATCTCTGAAGACAGATGGCATTGAATAATGTATTTAGAAAATCACAGTTCCCAGTAGATTAGGATTACACACATCAATATCAAAACAGGCCAAAATAAAAAGAAACCAGTATGGAAGTTTGGTGGGATCCTGGTCCAAAATCAGTCCAAAGAAGCATTGTATGCACCAAATCAGATCGTGACCAAATAACTTTCATTCAAGACAACAATCCTGGATTCAGCCTACCTGGGAAAATCTGTACATTTCGGAGCAACATAAGAACAGAACTAAATAGATGTATATAAAAATTGTTCTGGAGGATGACTAGCCAAGTTAAATGAGTGTTATAATTACATTTACAATAACACAATATTTCGGCAATCTGATTTGTTGTCGCCATCGCCACCAGAAGATTATTACAAAATTTAGTTTCTCCGGTTTATTATTATTATAATTGGTTTTTATTGTGTCAAAAAGTGTTGTAAAATAGTGATGTTGTCACCAAACCGATTTGAATGCTCAACCAGCTGGTTTATTGAGGATTGCAATGATTTGGGTGAGTTTAAGGTTTATTTTTTATCATTGAAGTTCTATTTAAGGCTGTTATTATATGTTTAGTTAGTTTTTAGATTTTAAATCGCCCTGTGTGTGGGTATAAGCTGTAGTATTGGCTCCTCTAAGATGCCCGTTCTCCATGTCTCGTAGCAAAAAGGTTAGAATTTAACAAATTCTGAGGTAGCGTACACTATCCTTGCTCTTTTTTTTCTACATTTTAAGAATTCTTCTACCCAATAAATAATTTTTTTCATCCACTCAAATGGTTTTCTTCCTAATCAATCACAATTTCGCAGCTCACATTGTCAAATGCCTTAGAAAGATCTAGTGATACACTATCAATTTGGCTTTTCTTGTTCATTTCATTCTAAATATCTTGCATGTAACTCAACTGAGACACACTTGAATATCCCTCTCTAAAGCCATCTGGTTGATTTTAAAACCAGTTTCTTTCCTCATATTTCTGATTTGAGTGCCTATAAATCCCTCTATTAATTTTCTACCATTGATTTCGATCTGATTGGTCTGTTATTTTCGACCGTATTTATCATTCCTCCTTTGTAGACCATACTACTATTGCATTTTTCCAGTCTGGTAAGCAACAAGTGTCCAGACTAAATCTAAACAACATTTCAAGACAAGGTATGGTACAATGTCGGCTGAATTTCAAAATTTTTAGTCTGCTCATTTCTACTTGTGTGGACAAGTTCCTCCTCTAATTTACACACACACACTTTCCTGAATCAGCCCATAATGGTTTCATCAAACCAGTTACTTAATATCTCTTCTTTTTTAAAACCCTCAGTAAATCCTTTTCCACCCTTAACTACTTGTACCGAGCTTGGTGGGTGAGTGGTAATGCTCTGGTCTTGAATTCGGGAGGATGGCAGTTTGAATCCCCATTCGGGCATCCAGATTTGGGTTTTCCATGGTTACCCCAAATCACTCCAGTTGTATGCCAGGATGCTTCCTACAAAAGGCCATGCCCAAATTCCTTCCCGTTCCTTGTCCCCAGTCCTTTCCACCTATAATGACCTCAACGTTGATGAGGCATAAAGCCCTAAACAAAGAATATTATCTACTCATATAATTATCTGACTAGGGGCTATCCACAAATTACATCACATGAATTTCATGATTTTTGATGGCCCTCCCTTCCTTGTCACAAGTGGTCACATTTTTTTTTTGTAACCCCCGTCCCCTGAAGTGACATCACATATTTTGCAGTTTTAAATTTAGAAATTATTAAATTAAAACAGCACTTCAAAAATTATATATATGTTTTATTTAAAATATTTTTCATAAAATCAGCTTTAAATTAAATATTTTAGAAAACTGCAAAACATAACAAACCAAATGAATTATATAAAAATTATTTATCTTGTGTCCATGAACATTGAACTCATTCTTTTATATTATTTATGACTGGCATAGCAGTCACTTTGTTCTCGATTTGGATAATGTTGGGAACATTCAATGTGTCAACATCATCTTCACCCAACCATATAACATTGTCAGCATTTATCAAACAAAAACTTGGATGTCACGTCTAGCTGCAATTCTTTGAACAAGAATCTTTGTGATGGGCCAAACCTCTTGTTACCTCTTATGTGATTGCTTGAATTGGTCAAAGATATATACCACAGATGTCACATTATCATTTAAATACACTTGGATAGAGCCTCCTCGAAGATCGTGCATAATTGTGAAATATGAAACTAATATGATCGGGCGTACCCTGAGCAACATTAGGAATAATCCTAATGGCAGATCCTTCCACCACCAGGACAAAAGCCAAACTAAATGGGCACCAGAGAAAGTGATTTTATTATCTAATATCTGTAAACACTCAAAATGTGACTTTTTATTGGTTCAAGAGACACATAGAGGCCCAAATCACATTAATGAGAGACCAAGTGAAAAGTATGGCAGTGCAGTTTTCGCCAAACCAGATCTTAAAATTCTTTCAACACGGGTAATCTCAGATGGCGAAATAGAGATACTGACCACCGAAATCAAATCATGCACCGTGACATCAGTGTATAAGCTACCAAATGCCGAATTTAGCTTCACAGGACCACCTAACTTCCACTCCCAACAAACAAAGATTGTTATGGGTGACTTCAATTGTCACAGCATATCCTGGGGCTACAGGGAGACTGATAAAAATAGAGAGGACCTTGAAGAATGGGCTGAACGTATGGGCCTAATGCTAATATATTACCCAAAGATGCCACCATCTTTCAGTAGTAGAAGATGTCAGGGTGGATATAACAGAGATAACATCTTTTCAGTGAACACATTGCCCAACAGTCAAAGAAGAATGTTATGGAACCAACCCCACGTACGCAACACAGATCCATTTTCTGCACTATTGAAGGAATAGTTCAGTTTAAAAGAAGATTTAATCAAACGAGCACAATGGGGAAAGTTCTCTCAAGAACTAGATGAGGAAGTCCTAAACCTCGACCCATCTCCAAATACATACGATACATTTATTGAAATAGTTACAGCCATCTTACGCAAACATATTCCTCGAGGCTGCAGAACAACTTGTATCACTGGACTGGATAATGACTCCAAGTTTCTTCTTGAGAGTTATGGGCACCTTTACGAAGATCCTTTTTCTGAAGAAATCATACAGACAGGGGAAGATCTCCTACACGCTGTATCTACTGCTAGAAGATATGAATGGTGCAATTTAATGTCAGAGTTAGACATGAAACAGAACAGTCGTAAGGCTTGGAAATTACTGAAGAACCTCAATAGTGATCCAAGTAGCACTTCGCCTAGCCTCCTTAAAGTTAGTCCAAATGAAATAGCACACCAACTACTGCTGAATGGAAAGACTAGAAGAAGACCTGAAAACAAAAAGCTCCAAAGCCACTCTGATGAGCAAACCATCTCCATTCACATTTGTAGAACTGTAAGACGTTTTACAGTCTTTGAATATTAAAAAAGCTGCAGGCTTAGATGACCTGAGAACAGAGCAAATTAAAATTTTTTGGGCCAGCTACAAAGCAGTGGATTGTGAATTTAATGAATGCCTGCACCTGCAGCTTACAGATCCACAAGATCTGACAGAAAGCCAAAGTTCTGCTAAAGCCTGGAAAGGAACCAACAGATCCAAAAAAACTTCCGACCAGTTTCACTCCCTTGTCATTTATACAAAGTCTTGGAGAGATTGATCTTCAACCGTATCTCATTGACAAAATGCTCATAAGGAACAGGCTGGTTTTTGACCTGGTCGGTCATGCTGTGGCCAAATTCTTAACCTGACACAGTATATAGAGGATGGGTATGAAAGAGGACAGGTTACGGGTGTGGCATTCATTGATCTCACGGCGGCGTACGATACAGTCGACCACAAAATGTTGATAAGTACTGTATACTCCACCACAAAAGCTTACCATCTTACACAAGTCATCCAGTGTTTACTACAAAACAGATGCTTTTATGTCACCCTCCACAATAAGAAGAGTCTCTGGAAAACTCGGAAGATGGCTAGTGTGCTGACCCCGCTCTTGTACAACAAATATACAAATGACCAACCAATTATTCCTGGAACAGGAGCATTCATTTACGCTGATGACACAGCAATTGCAGCTCAAGGTACAACCTTTGAGGCGGTGGAGGTGAAGCTGACAACAGCTCTTGAGGGTATGGCCAAGTATTATAATGCTAATCACTTGAAGCCCAACCCTAGGAAAACGCAGGTCTGTGCATTCCACCTGAGAAACAGAGAAGCCAGAAGGAAGCTGAACATCAACTAGAGGATACAACAACTACTATATTGCGATACTCCAAAATATCTGGAAGTAAAGCTTGATCGCTCTCATACATTCAAAGCCCATTGTGAGGATCTGAAACTCAAATTATCCACCCAGAACAACATATCCGAAAACTTACAAGTACTTCCTGGGGAGCACAGCCAAATGTGCTTCGTACATCTGCCCTGGCACTCAGTTTCTCTGCAGCATAATACTCAGCACCAGTTTGGCAAAAAAACTGCACATGCAGGTTGATATAGCACTGAATGATACTGGCCGCCTTGTAACAGGTTGCCTGAAACCAACTCCTGTCAGCAAAATATACCAAATCATGGGTATAACACCACCTGACATTCAAAGGAAAACAGCTGCAGAGATGGAGAAGAGGAAACAGACCATGACACCCTTTGTTTGGACACATACCTCAACACGGAAGGCTAAAATCAAGAAAGAGCTTCTTACAGTCAACTACAGCCATGACATCTTCACCTGGAGCACGCCATGAACAACTATGGTGAAATTCGTTGCCTTAAGGGCACTGGAGGAATATCGAAGAGGCACTGGCCCAATGAGAAGGCCATCAGGATTGTGGAATTCTGGTCACACTCCATTTAATTGTGTTCTATAATACATAAGCTTAATATTAATTAATTAATTTTATTTATTTTGTTTCAATTTGTAATGTTATGTCCTGGACACGAGAAATAAATAATAATAATTTAAATGAGTATGCAGAAGTCATATTTTCTCAAAGGTGGTATTGGCCTTTCGGCGTACGCCAAAGGTGGCAGACGCGCCACAGGTACAGGTGAACTCGTGCGGCTACCATGTGCCAGAAAGTATACATGTGACCTAATGAAGCTTATGACTTGTCCCTCCCTCCCTTGTCACACTTTGTTGACCCTCCCCATTAAGATGTGACATAATTTATGGATGGCCTGCTTGCTGCCCTCAGTCATAGGAATTTCTAGATGCATCTTTCTGCTATAATATTGCACCTATAATAATTTCATGAACCATTCTTTAGCTTTCCTCTTTGCTGCTATTGATTCCTTGTTTCAATTATTCCCTATAGTCTTGCTGTCTTAACTCTTGTTTTATCGTATTATCAGCCTCCTAACCACTCTACTATAGTTTGTAAGTTCTGTAGTATCTTCACTTTCTGCTTTGGCATAAACATTCCTTACCCTTATTATATCTTTGAACCGTCCCACTTCATCTCCAAGGTACTTGTGCCTTCTTTCCATATAATGAACCTTCCCCCAATTTTTTTTTCTTTTAGGGAATGTATCCAATGTATTAGTTTCTCTTGTGTGAAATTACCTTGCCTCACTAAGTTATTTAAAAATTTGTCCCTTTGTGTTAGATATCTTACTTTATTCCCAGTTTACCCCTGGTAAATTTAAATCCCCATCAGTAGTGACCAGTCTACATTCACCTCTCAACTCTGGATATTTATTTATTTTCTTTCCAAAAACCCCATCTTCATCATTCAATCTTCCAATGTGGTAAGTGGCTAAAATCTTTTTTTCTTTCATATTACGCTTAAATCTACCCCTAGCAAATCATGGCTATGAATTATGAATATTAGTGAACTTCGTAGTCTTTGCTAACTGGTACATCCTAAACCATCGGAGAAAACCTCATTGTCTAGTGTTCCTTCCATCAACCAAGTCCCTACTCCTATAAATACTTAAGGATATTAATTACCAATTAATTTATCAAATTCTGTTACTTTGTTCATTATACTCCTACAGTTTACAAGTAAAAGTGTTATAACTGGCTTTTTAATATTTTCAGAATTATTCTTTATCTTCCCACTAGTGACCTTGTCCCATCGTCTGCTAGTTTTTTTTTTTTTTTTTTTTTTTTTTTAAGGGAAAAAAAAAACCACATCTGCATTTGGTTTACCTTTGCTCACTTACTTTTATCCCCTCACCAGCATCGTCTAAGCCAAAAAATACACATTCCCATTTTGCGCCTTCTCGTTGGGTGTAGGCCACATCTAGTGAAACCTCACTTAGCATTGATGCCCACAGGCACAAACCCCCAAGACAAACCTAATGCTTTTCCTAAACAGAACCTCCATTTACACATTTATAAGCATGATTCAATGATAGCAACTTAGAACTTGCATTAGCTCAACCATTGTAGGCTGCGCCTCCTTTACTAATTTACCAAGGTTACTCTCTATACTATAGCTCTCGTTTCTGTTAACACAATTCAGTTCCCTCCATTTCCCCCCAACGTATTACATTTTCCATGTGGCAAGTCTCAGTGTTTACACATCTGATTCCATTGCGGTATGTCTCATCTCATAACACGGACCGAGCGTGGTGGTGTAACGGATAGCGTTCTGGCCTCGCATTCGGGAGGACGGCGGTTCGAATCCCCGTCCGGGCATCCAGATTTGGGTTTTCCATGGTTTCCCCAAATCACTCCAGGTGAATGCCGGGATGCTTCCTTTAAAAGGCCATGGCCGAATTCCTTCCCATTCCTTGCCCCCATCCTTTCCCGTCTCTAAAGACCACGTTGTTAAAAAGGGACGTTAAACTGTTACAAAAAAAAAAAAAAAATCATAACACGATAAAGGCTTATTCTAAAAAAAATTTGAATTGTGGTCATGTTTGTTTGTCATTGTCCTCCTGGCTTCATCTGTGTGAGTGACAGTTTTTACTTACCTCATATGTCATTATTTTTATTACAATTATTATATATTTCTAGACATAGTCATTTTATTTAATTATTGTCTTTAACGGCTATCCTTATCCCATAAGAAATAATTAAATTTGAAGATAGCTGAATGCCTCTCTTGAGGTTAAGTATCAGAAGCACTAGATGGTAAAATAAGGATGAATAAATAGATATGGAGGTAAAGAGGAGATTATGTATCACATTTGTGCAACCAGTCCTCATATACACAGCATAATGAAATAGGTAAAATTTTAGACTCTGGGGAAGGAACATTTAAAGTAAATAACAGTTTGTCTTAATTTATTATCTTTAATTAAATCCATGGAGACTGCTCATATCAATAAATTGGCAACCTTTGGTGAGTCTCGATAATGTTCGAAGTCTTAGTTACACTAACTGCTACCACATTGCTCCTTGGCTAACCGGAAATTTCAAACAAGTAACTATATTTTATTTTATTTGTTCTTATATTGCTAAAAGGAGGTGTAAATTTCAAATAAATAATTGGATTTGATTTTGTACAAAAATCGCTTGGGATTCTAGCCGCGTCAGAATGAAGTCGACTGGTGACGTTTCGAGAGCCGGCAATGCTCCCATTGTCAAACCCTGCTTAACTTCCTGAAAACTGCCGCATGGTAGTCTCTTATATACAGCTACCAGACGGGGTAGGAGGGGGATTCGCATGGAGGGGTAGCGTCTACTTGGTGACATCATGTTTTGATTGCTATTATATAAGACGTGCCACACTCACAAGGAATTTTGTAGACTCCTGGTGCTCAGAGAGTGAGACCATCCTTCGGGGTTCATAATAGCTGCCCAATCTTGGGTGGAGGCCGAAAGATAGAGCGCATGCCCTGCTTCTTGTGCAGCCTAGCTATTTTTGATGTCACATAGGTAAGAAGGCACTTGGTTGTCTCGATCCCTGTCATCTATTTTTTTGTTTGTTTTTTCTTCCAATGATTGCATGTCAAATTTCCTTGGAGCCATAACCATTGGGACTAAACACGTGTCGCAGCTCCTCCTATAGATGTTCATTGTCGGACACTGTATTTGCCCTATGGACAAGAGTATTCAGCGCTCTGGGCTTCTGAGATGGATGGTGGAAGCTAAGGGCATTAAAATAGCGATCAGTGTGCGTAAGTTTTCTATATACACTGTGCCCTAATCTTCCGTTTGGCTTCTTACATACTAACACATCTAGAAAAGGAAGTGCTCCATCCTTTTCGATTTCTACTGTGAATTTGATGTTTGGGTGAACCACCCCAACATCAAATTCACGGTGATACGTAGAACACATGTTTAGTGTCAATGGTTATGGCTCCAAGAAAATTCAACAAACAATCATTGGAAGAAAAAACAAAACCGATGACAGGGATCAAGACAATCCATGTGCCTTCTTACCTTTCTGCGGAGCAATGACATCAAAAATAGCTAGGCTGCTCAACAAGCAGGGCATCTGCTCTATCTTTCGGCCTCCTCCCAAGATTGGGCCGCTATTACAAACCCCGATGGATGGTCTCAATCTCTGGGCACCAGGAGACTACAAAATTCCTTGTGAGTGTGGCACTTCTTATATAGGACAGACTTTAAGGACGATCGATGAAATATGCAAAGAACATATCTGATATTTTAAACTGGGACAGAAAGAAAAATATGCTATAGTTGAACACGCCATTGATAATGGCCATGAGCCATGTTTTGACTAAATGACACGCCTTTGCCATGCAAAATTGGGATAGTGTCATGAAAGAGGCGATTGTAATTAGGCTTAGTAATAATGTTATAAATCGGGATCAGGGACTCAACTTAAGCAAAACATGGAGGCCGGTTATTAGATTATTGCAAGGCACACAGGACTGGACCATATTAAGGCATAATAGTGATCAAAACATGACGTCACCAAGTAGACCCTGCCCAGCAAGACTGCCCCTCCACGCAAATCCACCTCCTCTTCCGTCTGGTAGCCGTATATAAGAGACTACCGTGTGACGGTTTTCAGTAAGTTAAGCGGGGCTTGGCAATGGGAGCAGTGCCGGTTCTCGAAACGTCACCAGTCGACTTCACTTTGACGCGGCTAGAATCCCGGGCGATTTTTCTACAGTGTTGCCCCCACGAAAATGTACAGGGTTATCTAATTGAATTTTATTTTATCTTCACTTTCTTTTAACAATGTAAGTGTAACTGTGATGCTATCTGGAAGGCAATTGTTTGTTCCTGGAGCAACAGATCAAAAGTATGAAAAATTTATAGTGGGGGCAGAAATTAAAAAAAAATAATTGCAGTGTGGTTTTAATTTAAATTGCCTTTTTGTTTATTTACGATGACTAGACGCAGAAATTCATATAAGGAAAAGAGCATCCAAAGTTTACACTGTATTATCTGTATCAGTTAGAGGAAACAAATGACAGTATAACCTAAGTTTTTTTGACAGACAACAACAAACAGGGAACTATGTGAAAACTTAGAAAAAGTTTATACAAAAATAAATAATTGGATTTGATTTTATTTGCAATTATAATGTCAAAAAGGTGATTCGAGTTGAAATGCAATTGTCTGTTGAGTAAAAAAATATAATGTGATGTTCCTTTAAATCTACGCGTTGCTATTTGTTTCTTTATGACAATTAAATCAATAAATTTAAGTAATGATTTATTCTCTGTACCAGTTACTAAATCCAGGTGCAACGTAATCTAATAATTCTTTGATAGTAGGTAAGAAACAAGGAAGTTTATTAAATAGTCGGAGAAACTTTACAGGAAATGTATGTAATCACAAAATATATTGTTAAAATAAATCATCATTATTTGGTTTTGAATTCCTTAGATATTTTTTCACAACAATGAAAATTTCCATCATTTTTGCTGTGGAAGTAACAAGTAGTACAAACTGAGGGTGACAATAAATACAATGCAAAGAGGAGATTTGTTGTTCATTTTCTTGCTGCGAGTCTGTGTCAATGTGTAATTTGTTACCTACTGTGGAAGAAAAAGTGAAGTATAAAGTGAGATTTTACTATGTAGAAAGCTAATTTTTTATCACTACTAATGCTGCGGTTCGTAGTATGTAATGCACAAATTTTTCACTGGCCATGAACACTGCCGGCATTTTATTCTAGTCTGATAACATTAGGACAGACGATGTCAGCCTTAATGTAGACCAAAGACTGTTTCTTCTGCTAAATACTGGCTTCACTCCCCCATCCCACCCCCCACAAAAAAAAAATATGTGCATGTTTTTTTCTAGCTTTCTGCAGTAATCAGTGATGGGATTCCTTCTCTCCTTAATGCTATTACAACACCTTTTGCTTTCTATGTGACTAATTTATTTATAGATCTGAATAATTATCTCATTTGATAAGACTAATTATTTCACATGACTGGTATTGTTAGACTATATTCATGACCTTTGATCATAAGAAACATAAAATGCGGAAATACTGAACGTAGTTGACTTTACGTATGGTGTTTCAGTTTGAGCATAAGACAATAAAAGTCGACAACTAGTGTATTATTTATAGACTGGCAATGTGATTATATAAAAGTGTATTTTCACTGTCAATATATTCGAAAATGGTGTGTATTATATATATAATTTCTGAAATTGATTTATCGTGCACAATTCTGTGAAGTTTTGTACTGATGAGGACATACCATATGTATTTCAGATACAGAAAAAAGCAGAATCTTTATATATAAAATCATGGACGTGTGTAAATCCGCATCATCAAGGACATACCATTGAACCAGTTCAGGCCATACTCGCACAAATATCATTGAGGTGTCATTCCGATAGGTTGTGATGACCGCTATTACTCTGTATTTGAGAAGCATTGCCACACTACTCCTGTTTGATTCTTTTTTGTTTTTTGAGTATGGATATTTATTTCACAAGTTTCGTTAAATGTAGTAGATGCATTAAAATGAAATATGTTAGTTAAATTTAATAAGTAATATTTAATTTACCTGAACACTCACATGTTCTAGTAGATGATAATTTTTGTGTTGCAATGAACTATGAAGCAAAGATGTTTTAGACAGATATTTTTTAATAAAAATCCGTCTTCTAACAACTGGTTTTAAATAAAACCAGTTGTTAGAAGATGGATTTTTATTAAAAAATATTTATGCAACAACTGCGGAACATGGCCTACAACAAAGTTAATGTTTTAGACAGATAGTGCAAATTATCTCATCAAATTTTTAAACTCCATTTATTTGGCCTACCGTTGCCCAATTGAAATTAAAAATTAGCTCTCCGGTAATTTTGCTTTGTAATATTAGTGCATCACCCCTTTGTAATGCAACAACATTGGTTGTCAGAAATATATGGCCAATATTATTGAGGCAACAATTTTAAATAGTAAATTCAAAGGAGAAAATGTATTGTTACCAAATACCAATGATATCAAATGATACTATTACATCATTTCAGTTTAAATTGTTGCAATTTCCTATTTGTGTGGCCTTACCAATGACAGTCAACAGATCATAAGGAAAATCAATGCAAATAAGTGGAATGGATTTAGAAAATCCATCATTTATGTTGGATTTTCATGCATTACCAAACCATCTGATCTATATGTTCATACTCAATATGGAAAACCAAACACCAGGGGCGTAACTACCATAGGGCTAGGCGGTGCAGTGCACTGGGGCCCTCACACTCAGGGGGCCACTGAGCGCAGCTGAGGGGGGCCCCAAGTGCATTCCACAGGGGGCCTTCAAAGCAAATGTGCGACCTTGTTTTTTTTAAAAAACTCTCGGGGCCTTGTGAACCTAGATACCCTACCGCTCAGGGGGCCCCCTAGCAGCAACTAGGCAGAACTAAAAAAAAAGTGGCCCATCTGGCCTGAGGACCCAAAATAATTTTATTTTGCACCGGGGCCCTTGTTGACCTAGCTACACTACTGCCAAACTCCATTGTTGATCAATTAGCATTACAATAAATTATTGTTAAATAAAAATAATTTTCTTCATTCTAATAATAAATGAGTTTTATCATTTGATATTCTTAGCATTCGGTAGGTAAAATATTGTATGTTTCGTTTTGATTTGAAGTTGGAAAACTGAGAAATTAAAGGTAAGAGTTTCCACAAATTAGTAAACATTTTTTGTTGAATGCAATTTACACATCATGTTAGTTTATTTGCCTCCATGGTAGTGTGTTAATTGTGACGTAATCGATTTGAGATTGAGTTCCGTACTTTAACACACTGTGAATGAAGTCGCCTTGCAATATCCAAAATTTCTTTAAAAGTTTATCCTTATTGACGAAGTCACGGGAACAGCTAGTACTGTGTAAAATTCTTTTAAAATAATTCAATATCATATTTCCAGTGCATGTGGATTTAAGAGATATTGCTTATTACTCCAAAGACTTTTGATGGAAAATATACTGTATTGGCTGTCATTTGACAACAGCTAATTACCAACCCTCCCTATCAGTCACTTATTGCATGAATCAAAATTGAATACATATGTGAAAAATAAACTGCAGTTCACACAGAATTTTGTATGAGGAATATATATAACTTTTGCAACTTTTACATTTGGTGTTCTTTTAAGGTTAAAATAAAAAAAAAAAAATCAAACAAATGAAAACATTAATTTTTGTCAAAATGGAGATCTAAACTCAATGTTGTTGACAAAATGATTCTTTGGTAAGATTAGCGAAAGATGGAATTACAGCAAGTCATTCATCTCATTCAATGAAACAGAAAAAAATATCACTTAAATAAAATACAGGTTATACATTAAATAAATATTAAAAGCTACATTCTAAAATTGGTCAGGAACTGTAGGTATCCACATCAAGGTTGTGATAGACCATCTGCTCGTCAATCCAGTTGCGCATTTGTGCTACATTGGCATAGACACCAGGAGTTCCATCCTCTCCGCAACCAATGCCCCATGCAACGATACCAGCTTGCTGGTATCGCGATGGATCATGAGGCAGAGGGCAAACGAGTGGGCTGCCACCATCACCCTGAAACATGATGCACATTAATTTATAATCACTGTGAATAATGTTTACATGCAGCTTTTTTATTAATGTTAACAAACTGAAAGACAGACATTTGTTATATGAACTAAAACATTTTCAACTGTGTAAGAGCCCGGTATTTGTTAATACGGTTTCCAGTAAATTGAAACAAAATAAATAATGTTTTTCAGAATTAACTAAGTTTCAATAATAAGGAAGGGTAGGAGAAGGAAATCATTTACATATTACAAATGAGAGGAGAAGGCTACGATGTCCACATATTTCAGTATGAAAACATTATTCATGAACAGAGGTGAGACATATTGAAAAGGGATCAGAAATGAATACACTGGGTCTCCTCATGTCTAAAACCAGAGTATACCATTGTAGAAAGGACGAAGATGGTGGGGGAAGGGGGCTAAAATAGTTGTCAGTCAGCAGGCCAGTGCAGACGAATTCACAGCTGAATAAGACAGCAGAGCTATTGGTTGAAATATAATGGTTTTATGTCGCAAACTTGTGGAGATTTCATTGCAATAATTGATGCGTTTGCTGATGAGGTCTTACCAGACATTGATCCCAGAGGGATAGCTGATGTCAAAGATATACTGATAGGCTGATTCCCATTTACAGAGTTCATCTCTATATGTGAGCAAGACTTTTATACCACAATATTGTAAATTGTGTTCATCGCTGCCCTCCTGCTTTCAACTGTGGTAAATGACTGGTTTACTTTCCCTATCCTTTCTTATTTTCTTTGCCTAAAAGCTTGTGCATTCTTTTTATTAATCCAAGTTTTGATAATGTATTTCAAAATATATTATTACTAGAAAAGTGATTACCGTGTTTTATCCTATTTCGAAAACATGCATTAGCTAATAAAACTATACTACTGTGCAATCGGCACACGGTAATGTTCATTTCCATATTTTGCTTTTCCTGACCAATAATAGGAATATACAGCTAAATTTGCATACTCACCGGGTTATTATTTTATTTGAAATTTCTGTAGCACTGCCACAACCTATAATGAATAGAACTTATGAAAACAGCAATAGTGGATAAAAACTCCTGCAATAGGATTCGATTGATAGATTCGAGATCTAGGACTGGACTGTGGTTGGTTTTAGTGGATTTAGGTTGGTTGTTGGGCTGTGAAGGTTGAGATAATATTATTATTATTAGTTTAATTGTGATGGAGCTAACCCTCTGGAGGCAATTCCCCATGTCATCTAATTGCCCCTTTATATTATTTTTTTTTAAATTTTATTTCATAATTGGAGTGTTAAATTCCTCCCCCATTTACTTTTCGAATATACCATATTCAACCAATGGTCTGACCAAAGTTTTGTAACTCAATTTCCTAGCTTCTCTGGTACATCCTCTCATCACCCTCTCCAGTAAATGCAGGATTTTGTAACCCTTTCTTACCATCTGTCCAGTGTGCTCTGCCCAGTTGAATTTGTTATCAAACATTATGCCAAGATATTTACATTTCAAGCCTTCTACAAGCAATTATGACCCCACCCTATAATCATGGCATGAGATAGCTGTTTCTGAAGTAAATCTGGTGGATAATTGTGGGATATCAATGCTTGGGATTTGTTGGAAGACTGTGCGAGGTACTGCTGGCAAAGTATTTACGACTGCCACAAATACCAGGTGGTAGGAAGAAAGTATTTGTTGGATGGCAACTGTCAAAATGGAGATACTGTTACAGGCTAAGAAGATTGATGTGGTAGCCAACCAGGCTGGGTGTGAGGATAGGACCACGTAAAGTGAAAATTTATAAGGATTACATGGCTTATGTATTACTGAAAGCAGGTACAGTCTAGTGTGGATGTTTTGGGGGGTAAGAAGTGAGATTGACTGTAGATCGAGACCTTGGAGGGACCCATTGAACCCTATGAATTCTTCCTGATGGAAGTCTGTGGGGTCTGATAATTGAGAAATGATGAAGGGCTTCAACTGTGTTGTAACTGTAATTCATAATTACTGCAGTTGAGCCCTCATGTGATATGCAGGTTCAAGTTGATTGACAGTTCTTTCATGACACGGTTGTTGGCAGGGCAAGAATGATAGTGTTGGGTAAGGGGGGTTTACGGAAACTCCATGAAGGCTAAATTGGTGGATAAGAAATCCTGAAGTATTTGTAGGGGATGGTTCTGAGGAAGAGGTAGCAGGTAAGATATGGATTTTGGCTGGAGTTTCTGAAGACTTGGCTCCAGGTAATCCTGATGGTTTGGTTCAATGCTACAAGAAGCCAAGTGGTACTGTGAATTGAGTGTGCCAGTGAGTCAGGGATATATATATACACACACACACACACACTGAAGAGCCAAAGAAACTGGTATAGTCTTGCGGATGCAAATATACAGATATATAAACACGAGTACAGCAACATCTATATAAGACAACAGGTGTCTGGCACATGCGTTAGATTGGTTATTGCTGCTACAGTGGCAGGTTATCATGATTTAAGTGAGTTTAAATGTGGTGTTATAGTTGGCACATGAAAGATGAGACACAGCATCTCCGAGGTAGAGAATCGTTCAACGTGACAGAAGTGCAACCCTTCCGCAAATTGCTGCAGATTTCAATGCTGGGCCGTCAACAAGTGTCAGCGTGTGAACCATTCGAAACATCATCGATATGGGCTTTTGTAGCTTGCTGATTGTGCCTTCAAAGCTTTACACCTCGCCTGGGCCCGTGATCACCAACATTGGACAGTTGATGATTGGAAACACGTTGCCTGGTCTGACGAGTCTCGTTTCCAATTGTATCGAGTGGATGGACGTGTACGGATATGGAGACAAACTCATGAATTCATGGACCCTGCATGTCAGCAGGCGACTGTTCAAGCTGGTGGAGGCTCTGTAATGGTGTGGGGCATATGCATTTGGAGTTACATGGGACCCCTGATGTATCTATATATGACTCTGACAGGTGACACGTACGTACGCATCCTGGCTGATCACCTGCATCCATTCATGTCCATTGTGCATTCCAACAGACTTTGCCAATTCCAGCAGGACAATGCGACACCCCACACGTCCAGAATTGCTACAGTGTGGCTCCAGGAACACTCTTCTGAATTTAAACACCTCCGCTGGCCACCAAACTTGCCAGACATGAGCATATCTGGGACGCCTTGAAATGTGGCATTCAGAAGAGATCTCCACCCCTTTGTACTCTTACGGATTTATGGACAGCCCTCCAGAACTACTTCAGACATTAGTCGAGTCCATGCCAAGTTGTGTTGTGGCACTTCTGCATACTTGCGGGAGCCGTACACGGTATTAGGCAGGTGTATCAGTTTCTTTGGCTCTTCAGTGTATAATGCAAGGAAGTAAAAATAATCTAGATTGCAAGAAAAAGATGGAAAAATAAACCAATATTTACTACAAATGATAGAAGGAATGTATCACCACACTAGTGTGCATCATATTCTTGTGTTGAAAAAGTTAATATGGCTGAAAATTTCAATGTTTCCTGTGTGTTCATAATTTTTTTGTGTGTTGATGCCATTATCTGTGGAAGCGGTGATTTATATTTTAGAGCAGGCTTTGTCATTTACATCTGGCTGATGTTTACTGGGATTTAACATGACAGATAGAGAATGGGTGAGGTAGCAAACCTCCAGTCTTATCACCAATGGTGTTTGCTCTATCTAAACACACACACACAAAATGTGAAAATCAGCAATCTGTGCAAGAGGAGCTCATTATTTTTTTCAGGTAATATAGTGCCTGTTTTTCTTGAAATCCTTTGGAACATCGAAAGCCTATATGGAAATCACTGTGGCAATATACGTTAAAGTGGCATTGGTAATCTAAAATATCTTTCTAAAGAAAATAAAACTAAAGTAATTCCTACAACATTTGCCTGAAGAATTAAGTGTTCTCAAAATTTATTTTGTAGGATAACATTATTGTATTACAGGCAAAGAATGATATATAATAAATCCATGTGGTCGGGGTTTCTATTAGCTATGCATTTCGCCCCTGTCATAGCCCCTTAAACTAACCCAGCAGTCCTATTGGGTACAGGGGACCTACAGAAGCGTTATGGCATACTTCACATTACACAGCAAGCTGTGCCAGAGGTGAAGGCCTGCTTAAGGGCCTATTAAAATACCCACCGAGACAGGGATTTGAACTGAGGACCTTTCAATCCCCAGTCAGACACCTGAACCACCAGAGTGCTCTGCAAAGAATAATGCTTATACTTTTTGTTTATGTTTACCTTGCATGTATCTTTTCCTGGCTCTCCTCCAGCACAGAGGAAGGATTGATGCAACATATAGTATGGTCCCAGTCGTGTCTTTCTCAAGGCTGTCTGACAAGCATCATGATTAACTACAGGCAGCTCAACCTTCTTTAAAATTACTTGGTATTTTCCTTCCTTCCCTGAAAAAAAGGGAAAAAATTAACATCTATACTAGAATCAATGGGGGTGGGGCAATCAAGTTGATAATAGCAGTCCCTTATCTGCCAATTCAATAATTTAGCCTCTTAATCCCATGGGTCCAGGATTTTAAGCACAAGTTATTCACTTCAGTTATTGATTTATGACTCCTGCATTTGTTTATAAGGTTGCCAAAAACTGTCTAATATGATGACTAGGACAACCAGTGCTCTCTAGGTCTGAGGCCTGAAGCTATGCCCTGTGGCTAGTATAGTGGCAGTTTAACAGCAGTTAACATGAACTAAATACATGCAAAATAATAATATTAGCATCTTTCGTTGACTGAAATGATAAATGACAGATTATTCTTGACCTTCAATTCAAGCTACTGACAAATGCCTTGGTTATCTGTTCATCAGATCTGTCAAATCAGCAGTGTTTGTTAAATTATGTGTTTCTGAAATTATTTTTACAACTGTCCACTCAAGATCTGTCCATAACTTGTTTCCTGTGACAAAAATGGAAAATTATTTAAGAAGCTTTTTTGTCTTTAGTTTGGAAAACTAAAGTTTGTACTGAAGAAGAATAATTATGCTCGTCATGGTATTTTTAAACCTGGAGGAAAGAAACTTTTAAAACCTAAAGTCAGCCTCAAGCATTGGAGGTTCAGTATTCACAAGCATGAAGTAGAAGGTGTCATTCAAAATGAGAAGTAAAAATGTGCACATTACCAAGACTTCTCTGTACTTTCATGCTTATAAAACAACAAAAATAGTATAAGAAAATATCAAGGTGGAATAAAGAAATTATAATGAGAATATATAAGGGTGCTAAGAATCACTGATGGTATTGCCTTTTTGGCTGAAAGAATAAACATTTATGGGGATTTATTGAAATCATCTCAGGAAACATTAGTCATTAAGAGCACCATAATATATGAAATAGAGTATTTCACAACAATATTATTATTAATTTTTAATTGTGATGGAGCTAATACTCCGGTGGCAATTCCCCCAGTCATCCATTTACCCCTTTTTTTATATACATATTTTTTTTGTAAATTCTTTTATAATTGGAATGTTAAATTCCTCCCCCATTTACTATTATGATTTACAAATTTTAATTCTAAATTCCTTAAGCATTTTTGGAACATTAGTTATCACTACACTTGGTAGTTTGTTCCAATCCCTGACACTCTTACCAACAAAAGAATATTTAGGAACGAAGTCTTTCTCGGCGTTGAGAATGGATGTAGTCTTCTCGGGAGACTAGCCGAGTGAGTAAGATGTTTCCACACGATATTTCGGCGATCTCAGACTCCGTCGCCATCTTCACCAGAAGATGGCGACGGAGTCTGAGATCGCCGAAATATCGTGTGGAAACATCTTACTCACTCGGCTAGTCTCCCGAGAAGACTACATCCAAAAGAATATTTTCCCACTCAATCTTCTAATAGAGAAAATTGTTAGAGAAGAACAGTGCTGATGATGTGAAAGCTTTAATTGCCATGTTGTGTGAGTCCAGAGAATGCCTGGCTTCTTATAAACACATATAAGTAAGAAGTAGTAGAAGTAAATGAATTCTGCTATTTCGTATTAAAATTATTAAAGACTCATTTTTTCAAAGACAGAGTAATAATGATAAAATGTAAGAAATAATTGTACTTTTCTTGGCTGTATGGAGCCTGTTCATTTGCCAATAAAGAAAAAGGGGGAAAAAATGATAAAATGGTTCTTAAAGAAGAAATATGTGCTAGTATCAGTCACCAGGCTTCAGATATTCAGTAGAAAGAAATTTGAAAAGCTAAAAAGAAGATGAACAGAAGCATTTTAGCATAGTAGATCAAGAAGATATAACTTTAATTCTAATATGAGATTTTTTTTAGACTATATCCTTTCCATGTAATTCAAGTCAGTAATTATAACTATATAGGATTCCTGTGATTTGTAAAACTGCTTTACAATAACAAGTTCTGTTTTCAAAGCATTTGCATATAACTTTCCTGCTCTACATATTGGAAGGTTCTGAGGGTAAAGTTTTGCAGTTTAATCCAGTTTCTTACTCCCTTACCCATAAAATGCTCTTATGCCTGATATCTAGTGCTTTTTTTTTATGGGTTTGATCATTTCTTCCCTTCAATGTAGTAATCCTAATCTTCAACCAATATCCAGCCAACCATCATCACCACTCCCATGCTTCCATTGATTCTTTTATCATATCAGTTACTGATTGCATTCTTTAAATAAGAAAAGAACGGGAAATTAACCCACCATATGCCAAAGTGGACGGCTGCGATGTGGTGGGTAATTTCCCTTTCTTTTCTTATTTATATCGCCTAGAAGCCACTTCCATTTTCCTTAGTTGCATCATTGTATTGTTTAATGTTTTTTGCAAATAAATTTAGCTGCCCTCCTTTGCATTGCTACCAGCTCCTATATTTGATACCATAATTTGTGTCCCATACTACCCCACCAAACTCAAGCAATGGTGTGATTAAGTATTTGTATTCTAATTCTAACAACCATGATACATCTACTCACCATAGTCTCCAGTAAATGCAGTACTTTGAATTCTCTATCTACAATCTGTTCTGCATTAGATTACATGATTTCTTCAAGAAGCAAAGCTTGCATTGTATGGATCCCTTGTTACACAATTGAGTTTGCATCCTTTTTCATTTTATTCAAAGTATCTTGAATATAGCCTGCTAGCTGAGATTCATGTGGATATAATCTCATAAATCCATGTTATTGATTTAGGAACCACTTGTGTTGCTCATACACTTCTCTAATATTGTTCCATATCAGGTTCTCCATCAACTTCTCTACCACTGAGATAAAACTAATCGGTCCATAATTTTCAGACCAATCTGTCTCCTCACCATGAACTGGTACTACTGTGGCACTTTTGCAGATCTATAGTAGACAGCAGGTCTCAAAACTCAAATAATATTTCAATGTATGGCACAATTGCATCTATTCTTCTTCATCACATTTTCCTAAAGTTTTGGGGTCAGCTACCTTCAGTGAGTTTTACTCATCATTGCATGGTGAAATTTGGAGTTACAATTTTATGGCCACATGCTCTTGGTCCGCCAAGCATTTTATACCTACTGCCCATACTAACTAATCGAAGAAGTAAAGTGTTGCTACTTGCATTCGAAATGTGTAACTATGTTCTTTGTGTAATATGTGTATTTTTATTTCTGAAATGTGTATTTTACGAGGCAGAAATTAGGAGCCGTTCCAGCATTTGCCTTGATGGCTGTGGAAAACCACAATCAGGACGGTCGGTATATGGAAGCCTGGGATTGTGCCCAGTCTGTTGTACCTATCCAATCCAATGTGCAGCACCTCACCACACTGAGCCACGCTGGTGTGTCCCTCTCACATATACACCTATCTTCAGTAAAATTAACCATATCATCCTCTTTGTGGTTTTTACTGTACCTAGTACCCTCATAATGTCCTCGATATCAATTTTGATTTCCTAGACTGCTCACTTTTATTTCTGTGGAGAAATTCCTGCTCCATTAATTCAGATTGTTTAATATCTCCATGTTTTTCATATCCCTGTTAACTTCTTTTGAACCCTTATCCATGATTGTCTGAGTACTTATCTTTACCTCAATTTTCTAAAATAGGTATAGAAATTTCTAGTAACATAATTCAGTGATACCCTCCAACCAGAATACTGAGGATGATGCATCTTTAACTCCTCCCTTTGCTGTTTATTTCTTGTCTAGGTGTTTCAGAAGATTCCTATTGTCAACTCTATTGTGTTGTTGTTTTATCAATCTCTTTCCTTCTCACTTCTGTGTTGTAGCATTCAGATTTGATATTTTCTTTATTTTTATAATGTCTTCTAAATCTTCGAGTCCCTCCTCACTGTAATGGTGCTCTACTTTTACATAATGTAACATACACCTTTTTGTAATTGCATTTTATAACCAACTTTAATTATTACCACTCATTTAGTGAAACTTCTGTTTCATGATCCTGGCACTCACTGGTTGTCAACAGTAACTGGTTACAGTTATCACAATATTCTGTACATGAAATTATGCTGAATTCGTCATTTCATCTCTCCATTCAGTGGAGAGGAACATCTGCGAGAACTTAGCACATCTGACTATTTTGTAACTCTAAATACGAGGGTTGGAACTTAAATAGTGGCAACTATTTATTCACATCCGATACAAAAGCGTTGCACCTTTTGCGGTCCTTCAAAAGTAGTCACCAGTGTTGTGTAGAACCCGTTGCCAGCGATGTGGAAGGCGTAGTATACTGTTAGCAGAGCCTGTTCTGTTGATGGTGCGAATCAAGCGGTCTACTACCTGTTGAATCTCTGGAACAGTTCTGAAGCGAATACCCTAAGTGCGTCCTTCATCTTCGGAATCAAATCAAAATCACAAGGACTTAAATCCGGGGAGTATGGTGGATGGTACAGTACTTTGCAGTCCCATCGACCGAACAGAGCAGCCACAGCTTGCTCTGTATGCACCCGCACATTGTCGTGCAAAATGATGGATGGGTTGTACCGAAAGTGTTGCCGCTTCTTTCACAAAGCTGGTTGCAGGTGATGCTCCCAAAACAAACAGTAATACCGTGCATTGACGGCCTGCCATGGAGGAACGTAATGCGTTAGGATAACACCATCACAGTCGTAGGCAAGAATCACCATAACTTTCACCATACTGGGGCTCTGACGCACTTTCGACTTTCGCGGCGACCCATAATGATGCCATTAGTTGGATTTGCATTTCAGTTTTGCCTCATACGATGTGGTACATGTCTCATTCAGTGTTACGATACGGCGTAAGAAAGTCTCTCCTTCGTGCTCATAGCGCTCCAAGTGAATCTGAGCAGTGTCGTAACGCATCCATTTCAGCATTTCCATCAATTCATGCGGAACCCATCATGATGCAATTTTTCACATGCCCAGGCGTTCCTTCAGGATGCGAAGCACAGTCGTATGCGCTAATCCGGTTTCGTAGGCGAGCTCACAAATCGTCTGGTGCCGATCACTATCCAACAACGCGGCAACAGTATGCACTACTTCTTCAGACACGCTAGGACAACCTGCCCGACGCATGTCTGCCATAGTTTGCCAACCTTCGTCGAAGGCTTTTACCCAAAGTGCCATTGTTCTCTAAAGCAATGCCAATTCTCCGCACACCTCTTGATGACCCTGTCGTGCTGTACGACCTCTGGCACATTCAATCTTGATCCGACTCCATTGTTTCTCTTTCGAAAACATAGTGACACCATTATGTTAGACCGCTCGCTCACAAATGACTGCGTTTCCCTCGATTGTGCGCACGCCGGGGACGTGGGACGGGTGAGTCCATTTGCTCGGAGGTAAGGTAGGTATGTCAACAACATGTGCTATCAGCGACAATAGTAGATTCCATTGCATAGTGTCTCCACAGCAGTGTTGCCACTATTTAAGTTCCAACCCTCATACTTCCACTTAATATATTGTGTGCAAACCATTTAATACTTAATTTACAAAACTGAGAATCATAAAATTGATATACTTACCAAAAACATCTTTTCCCCATCCACTAGCAAAGCAGTGAGAACTATTTATTACAGTACCACTGGATGGTAAGCAAACAACATCAACATTTTCATCATAGTTCACTGGCTGACTGAGCAGTAGCAGAGCTACATCATTGTAGAGTGCTCCATTGTGATAATTCCCATGGACAATTATTTGTTTTACAGGACGATCCTGATGAGGGTAAACTTCACTTTTTGTCTGAGTGTCCCATTCACCAGCTCGGATTTTCATTTGGCTGGCATTTTTTCTGTTAAATATAATAAAGTAAACAATGCAATTTGGAATATTAAGAAGTTTTTATGTTAAAACATTTGTTTTGTTTTGTTTTTTAATAATTTTTTATGTAAGAACTCGGTTTATATAATTTAAAACTTCTTTAAAAATTTATTTTAAATAGTATAAAAGACAATCACAAGTGTAGGGTAAATCTGATTATCAGTGATAAGAATCTGTTAATAGCTAAAATACAGTATAGCTTATCGAAAGTTATAAATAGCCCATGATTACACTTGAGAGATGAGAACAAAAAAACTCTTACTTCATATTTCAGGACAGTTACACTTATGTTTGCCTGATGTGTGATTTAATTATTGGACTCTCTTCCATGTATGATCTATTTTCTTCCAGTTTGAAACATAAGAAATAAGTTAATTATCTACTCAAACTGTAAGTGTACTGCTTTCTGTCTAATACCTTGTTTCCAGGATGATAGAATGGCTAAAATTAAAATATCTAAAAGAAATTTTAAATATTTAGTACCAGTCAAAATAGCACGTAGCAATAAACTTTGTGAATTGTTAGAGAATTAAATTAGATAGGGAAGGTTACAAAGAAGAGGGAAAATTAAATTTCATTATTTGGATACTCATTAAGGTTCCTACCCATGACTCATCAACCACTCACATTTTTTAATTCCCGAACCTTTAACCTACTACTGGACATCAAATATGGAAAGACTCATTAACAAACAGTGGTAATAGATAACTCGTGTTGTATTACCAGAACTTCACCATTTAACCACACCTCTGAGCAACAAGCATGAAGAGCAGTCAACAGTTTTTGAATCAGGACAGTAAGGAGCACAATTTTGATGTGTCCTTTAGCCAGCATAACAACAACAAACAATTCTGTGTCCTCATTAAAAGTGAGGCCAGACTTGCTTAGCAATGAAAATTAATTTAAGTACCAGAAAATGCACACTGTTATTAATATGTGTATTGCTTCTGTGGTGATATGTTTTGGGAAGGAGATAATTAACAACAAAACTTAAAGGAAATGGAAATTAAGGCCAATAATAAACAGCTGAGGAAAAATACCTTTTATGGGTTGTTGAAATTTAGCACCATTTCTAAGTCAAAAGGCAAGATGAAGTGTTAGAATAAAGAAAATCAGAGATATATTGGTCAGACTATTGTAAGAAGACAAAATGAAGAAATGCAAGATGGAGAAAACTATATAAAAAAGGTAGTTATAATGTTAGACACTAACTGAAGAAAGCAAATATATGGGAAATGAAAAACGAGAAAGAAGCATATATCTAAAACTTGAATGAAAAACTAATTTGTTACTAGTAACCAAATAAGCATAATTCAAATTTAAACATTTATAATTGTTGTATTTTTTTTAGGAAGATTAATAAAAAGGTGGCTTTAAATAAGGCCAAAGAAATGAACTACCAAAGTCCATACTTTGTAGTAGGCTGAAAGTCATGCCCAACACAAAAAAAAATGGTGGAAAAGAAAATGTGCAATTTTTGTAAGCAAATAATGATTGATTAACTTCCAAAAATCCGGTCAATTTCCCTTAAAATTCAAATGACTGTAACACAGTGTGCTGACTACTGACCCCGCAACACAGTGGGCAGCAGTTAGGACAACCTCTGGATGTATGAGCGATCCCCCACACTGGTAGACATTTAGCTTGTCTGGGTTGCCATCGACAGTCTCCTCCCGGAGAATGGCCACCATCCAAGGAAATTCTCCAAACTGTGCCTCGTTGTTGCTGTCACCAGTGATGCGGAATCCAACACCGTCTTTGTTGCGATAGCCACAGCCTCTCCGCAGATGTGGCGTGGGCGTGATGGCACGGTCTGATGTTTGAGTTAGTGGCCGCTGACAGCAGACATCTAAGTAGTTTTCACATGGGCCATCTTGGATCCTGTGGAATACAAAACACTTTATGTTAACAGGTTAAAGTGACTAACAAGAAAACTAAGTACAAATTCAGATGTTAATCCCACCCTCATAATGAAGAACCTTGAGAGCCTTTACAATAGGATCCTGGAAAACTTGGCAGAGCATAAGTATTGCTTCTACCAGACCACATGGTACCTAGCAGTTGTATGAACCTAATTCTTGGGCAGAACTTGATGGACACCTGAAAGCTACAGATACAGGAATCTGGATTTACCAAAGGCAAAATGTAATTAAAATTGTAATGGACAATCCTAAGATGGGTTCACATAAATTGAAGAATCTGTATATATTAAGACTCCTGCAATTTAGATTAATTTTTCGAGTGAATATGCAAAATACCAATAATTCAGTTTAGGGAAAAACCTAATGAGCAATTAAATATTATTATTATTGACAGTCAAAAAAGGACCAATTCTGACTTCTGCTTTATCTTCAGAATAGAAAGAAGTCGCAAGGAACCAGATCCGATGAATAGAGAGAGGGAGGAGTGACGACCGTACATGTGCAAAACTGGTATGTTGTGAGAGCTATGTGTCATGGTTCATTGTCATCATGGATTTCCTCTCCACTTTTTTCCTAATGGCTTCCCAATGCCTTATCAATGTTGAGATGATTAGAATCACGGGACCATGAACGGGAAGGAAATTTGCCATCAGCTTTAGAAGAAACATCCAGGCATTCGCCAAGAGTGATTTCCGGAAACCAAAAATCTGGATGTCTGGACAGGGATTTGAACCAATGTCCTCCTGAATACCAGGCCCGAGCATTACCGCTCACCTCGAGGGCCTTGGTGGCTTGGAACAGCCAGCCTTTTGCGATGCAAGTCCTTCCTGCAACGTCTCAAAACATTGCAGTAGAAATCAGGAATCACCATTTAAGCCACAGAAACAAATTCACCGTACAAAATAAAACAATATTCATACTCTTGGTTGCACTTTTGACACCGAACATGGTGAGTGAGCAGTAAAGCTCTGGCCTCGCATTCGGGAGGGCATGGGTTAGAATTCCCGTCCAAGCATCCAGATTTGGGTTTTCCATGATTTCCCCAAATCACTCCAGGTGAATGCCGGGATGCTTCCTTCAGAAGGCCATGCCCAAATTCCTTTTCATTTCTTGCCTCCAGTCCTTTCCCACCTCTAATGACCTTAGTGTCACAGAGGTGTAAAGCAGTAAGCGAAAAAAAGAAAGCACTCAACTTGTCTCGCTTTCTTCAGTCTAGGAAATTCAGGGTTCTTTCACTGCAAAGATCTGCTTGGTCTCAGAATCATAGCAGTAGACCCAACTCTTGTCTTCGGTAATGATACTTGACAAGAATTCTGGCTCATACATGAAACTCTGATGGAGTTCTTGACAGAGTTTAAGAAGACTTAGGGGCAATGCGGTGTTTATTCAAAATAAACGTGAGAATCATTCAAACCCAAATGACATGTTGACAATGTTCGCAATTTGTCCGATGATCATGTGTTCATCATTATGCAACAATTGTGGAATTTTTTTCACATTTTTGGAAGTGAGGTTGTTGTTGGCTCTCGAAATCCTCTAGCGACGTTCGGTCATTTTGAAAACGCATTTGCCACTCGGTAAAACTCACTCGACTTATTACTTCATTCTCATAGGCTTTCATCATTGTTCTATCCATTTCAGTTTTGATACAGAATTTGATGGTAACTCTCTGTTCCAGTTTTGAGACCATTATGATTTTGCAGCTGTGTGTATGCATGTGTTGTTATAAGCATGTGTAACACAGGACAATATGAAGATAGCATGATTATCTGTGGTGGAACTTTTCGAGTTTGTTACACGTCACTGCTTCACACGAATGTTTTATCATGTGATCCATTCGCCCAATACAGGAACAGTCTTGGAAATTAATGATCACATGTCATATCTCTGAACATGTATGATCTGTATTGTGGAGTTTGGGTACCTTCTTGGTAATACAATATTTGTCCTGGGCTTTGGAAACTAAAAAGGTACAAAATCAAATAAATGTTTATTATATCAAAAATGTTATGGGAATTTAAATTAGATATAGTATCTCACATTGTCAAACATTTTCTACTTGGGGGTCATCCATAAATTACGTCACATATTTAGGGGGAGGGAGGGGGGCACAAAGTGTGCCATCGTGTGACAAGGGCGGAGGGATGAATCATAAGCTTCATGATGTCACAGATATAATTTGTATCACTTTTGAGGCATGTAGCGGCCAAGTGGATTCACACTCGTTATACCTACAGTGTCACGCGTTGGCCTTTGACATATGAAGAAAGGCCAATACCACCTTTGAGGCTTTGACAAAATATGACTTCTGCATATTTATTTAAATGATCATGTGGTATCTGTGGTCTATATCTTCCATCACATAAAGCCACTAACCAACACAAGCAATCACATAAGAGGCAATGACAGGGATGATCTTTGTTTGAGAAATGACGACAATGCTATTTGGTTAGACGAAGATGATGTAGATGCATCAAATGTTCCTCATATTATTCAAATCAAGAACTAAGTTACGCCAGTCATAAATAATATAAAACAATGGGTTCAAAGACCATTGACACAAGATGATTAAATTTTGTATCATTTATTTATGTTTGGTGAATTTCTAAAATGTTTGACTTATTACTGATTTTATTAAAAAAAAATATTTTAAATAGAAATAAATAAATAATTTTGCTAATACTGTTTTAATTCAATAATTTCCAGGGAAAGGGGGGAGGTCATATAAATCTGACCACATGTGACAAGTAGGGAGAGGAGTGATCCAAAAAAACATGAAATTCATGTGATGTAATTTATGGATAACCCCTTGCCCCATGTTCAATATCACACATGAAATTATGCATTCATGCACTGCATTTTCACTTGGAAGAAATGTTAAGAGAAATGGGATTAAGATTATGAGAAATCTTCATGCATGTATTAATTTGGAATTGATTCGAATAATCCAGATGTTGAGGTGTCTTAAAGATCCGTCACCAGCAACAACAAACATCGAATTCACATCTACGTTGGACTCAGGAATGCATCTAATGCTCAATATGAAGATGAAATGCTGCCTTTCTTTAGGGGGTTTGACGTGGTCCCTGGTTTCCTACTGTCTGGTCATTGATCTGTCTGACTTAAAATGGAAGTTGATAATAATATTAATATTTAATTTAAATTGCAATGTAGCGCACGCACTGGTGGCAATTTCCCTACACACCTATTTTCCCCCTTTTCTCCACCCACCTACATTTGCCCTCTACAAATTTTAACTTTAAATTCTTTCAACGTTTTTGGTAAATTATTCTTCATTTCTCTTCGTAACTTATTCCAATCCCATACCTAAAAATGAGAATCTTCCTACACCCATGTGCCTGAAATTGAGTGCCAGCTTGTGGTCATGGTCATCTTTATCCTTCCATGCATTACTTTTCATTCTTACACCAATATCTTTCCATGCCTCATCACCAATATATGCTTGTACACTCCCATGACCCTCTTCATTCTCCTCCTAACTTCCAATGCATCCCATTCCAGCTCTTTTATCATATCTGTTACTGATTGCACTCTGCAGCAATTTCCAGAAACAAATCTAGCAGCCATTTTTTGCACCCTCTGCAACTCCTATGCCATATTTGATACTCAAAATGTGGGTCCCATACTACACTGCTATATTCAGGCAATGGTCTGATCAAGTTTTGTGACCCAATTCCTTTACTTCTCTCGTACATCCCCTCATCACTCTCTCCAACAAGTGCAGAATTTGGAAACATTTTCCTACTACCTGTCCAATGTATCCTGCCCAGTTAAGCTTGTTATCAAATGTAATTCCAAGATGTTTACATTTCAAGTCTTCAACAAGCAATTCTTTCCTCACCTTATAGTCATAATCAGTCATAATAGTTTTTTTTATTTGTGTATCTAATAAGCTGACTCTTCTTTGCATTTATCTTCATCCTGTGTTTACCAACCCAACTAGATTTCTTGTCCAGATCACCTTGCAGCTGTTTACAGTCCTCTACCATTTTGATCCTTTTATATAGCATTATGTCATCTGCAAACTAATTTCTCATAGTAAACCATCAACACTATTATTCATCAGAATAATGAATAGCAATGGTCCCAATACATTACCCTGTGGCACTCCCATTTTTACTTTCATTTCTTTTGATACTGCATTTCCTACCCCAACTTTCTGTTTTCTACCTTTCAAAAATTCTTATACCCAGCAAATTACTTTCTCATCCACTCAAATAGTTTTTATCTTATTTACTACTATTTTATGGCTCACAGTGTCAAAAGCCTTTGAAAGAGGTAGTGCTACACTATCAATGTGGCTTCCCTTGCCCATTTCATCCAAAATATCTTGCATATATCCCACCTTTCTGAGAAAACAAAAAGCACAATTAGATGTTAGATATTTCTAGTCATGGAAGGAAAGTTGGCCAGAATGGAAGCAGTAGAGATCAGTTTTGTTCACAGAAAGCAAGTGAACTACACAGAGCACATAACTTTTTCCATTATAAACTTCACTAATTTTTTAATAGACCACATATGTCATATGTGAATGATAAATACTATTCTGAATTGTATACTATTTTAGATATATCTAACTTATCTAGGAACAATATCAATTTTGTGCTACAAAAATAATACCTAATAAAAATTTTGAAAAACTAAATGGTTTACTAACTTATTATTAATTTCAAATCTTATTTAATGAAAGTTGAATCCCTAAGCCATCACTAGCGTGATTCTAAATCCAAACATTACTAGCTTTGAGGAAGATGGAACTAATTAATTACACCTCAAAGATAAATTGCATTAGGAATAAGCCAATTAAAAAAAAAAAACTGAACTTGTGACTACAACAGTAGACATTCTAAGTAGAAAACCTTCTATGCTTGCGAAGCATCAATCTATTCAGAAAGTAAAGCCAGGTTATTTTTTTGACTGAATGCCTTTCGACAATGAGTGAAAAAGAGAATCCTTATTGATTAACTCATTTGTCCATCTGTCTGTCCCTTATAACTTCTAAGCCCTTTAAATTTAAAAAAAAAAAAAAAAATGTATGTGCGCACTACTTTAGTTCTTAGTAGCATTATCATGATTATAACAAAATTTCGAAAAATCATGGGGGAGGTAAAAATAAATTATAGAGTATTTTCTTTAGATAATCTTCTTGGGTATCAATTGAAAGCTGCCTATTCACAGAGTCTCAAAATGTTTAGATTTTTTTTTTTTACTTCACAATTTGTGGAAACTTTTGGTGAAACACCTTTAAAAATATAATCTTCCATTTATTTCAGAAACTAAGGGAATGCAGTACATATATATTCAATTTCGCGTCAGATTTTTCATCTTTATTTAACATTTAATGCTCTGGAATGACAGCAAACTTTTCAATTTCACTTCTATGTATCCGAATACCTTGTCAGACATTTCCAGAGTTTTCGTAACCTATTGTTGACGCTCCGCTGTTTTCCCATCTGTCTCAGGCCTCTGAGTTCATATTTTCACATCTTTTGTAAAATTACATTTCATAAAAATAGAGGGGTAGATTTTTTTTCATGTAAAAATAAAGACATCATATGTGTCAATTTTACACCATTATTATTTAATTATAGTTTAATATCGAACATAAACAAAATACAAATACTGTAAATAATTACAGCTAATATTATATGTTTCTTTTACTTTGCCAGGTACCGGTATTAATACTATTTTATTGAAATTTGCTTTTACTTGAGATTTCACTGCATATTAATAACCTATAAAATTTTTTTATTGTAACCAAACGATTGCACTAGCGATTCGGCGCTGCGTTGAGAATAGGAATTGCAATCCAGAAAAGGGGGATCCCGCACAAAATTAAGCAGATCCGCAAAATGGGTTCGAAGACGTGTGTCAGTCTGCGTGATTCGCTGCCCCGTCGTTGTTTTCCGGCCCCACTCGGTCTCTATCGGATGGATTGCACTCAAGGTAATTCTACTAAAGGTAGGGCCCGAAGCAAAACGAGCGGCGATTGGCTGTTGAAATGACGTCACTGCAGGAGCAAACACAAGCAATGGATACAAACGGCAAATGAGCGAAGCGCGCTGCTGTTCAAAACTATTCAATTTACGGATGCCACAACAATTAATTCAATGAAATTTTTTAAGTATTTGATAGGCAGATTCACATACCTTGTTAAGTTAGTTTTTCTCCGCATCTGGAACGGACGATTCGAGGAACTGACGAGATTTCCTCCTATGTGCCGCTGCTGCTTTTTGCATTTTAAGTTTTGTATTCATGTAACGTAAACGAATGTAACAGTAGCGAAACATGGACTTTAGGAATACCGGAAAGAAGGGAAATTGAAGCATTTGAAATGTGGTGTTACAGAAGAATGCTGAAAATTAAGTGGACAGACAAAGTACGAAATGAACGAATTTTGAAAATGATGGGTGAAGTTTATGGAAGAAGCTTACAGAAAGAAGAGACAGGCTGGATTAGTTAATTTGCTGGTGGAGGGAACAGTCGAAGGTAAGAACTGTAGAGGAAGACAGAGATTAGAATATATGAAGCAAATAATTGAGGACGTGGGTTGTAGGGGATATGTAGAAATGAAGAGGTTAGCACAAGATAGGAAGGGATGGAGGATTGCATCAAACCAGTCGAAAGACTGATGACAGCAAAAAAAAAAACCGAATAATCATTCTTGTCCTTACATAGAGCAGCAACATTGTAGCCGGCGTCTTCAAGGCCGCAAATAATTGATTTTAACAATGCCGCTGTCATCTGAACGTCGAAATCGTAGTATATGGGCTGTTTCCACAAATCATAGCAAATTGTACATTACTATGCGGCCCTATAATATGATCTTCTTTCTGGTCGTAAACAATGCAACTATCAACATTCATTTCATCAAATTACAAGACACACACACGTTCAGCATTGGAAAATGTTAATGCCTGAGCTTTCATTAGCTGTATTACATCTTGCTGCACACCTGTCAGGCAGCGAAAAGAACGGGAGATACTCCGTTTCGAAGTTGACAAACCTGGCAGCGGAAAATGAAGCTTATTTCTCAAAAACAAATAGCACTTTTTGGAAATAGCACGTAATGTCACTGCTTTGCAAATATCATCACTGTTCCATTTAACATGTTTCTTTCCTGATAGTAAACATTTAAT
Organism: Vandiemenella viatica; assembly: GCA_031002005.1. Classification (NCBI taxonomy): domain Eukaryota; kingdom Metazoa; phylum Arthropoda; class Insecta; order Orthoptera; family Morabidae; genus Vandiemenella; species Vandiemenella viatica. The sequence goes on from CM061919.1 coordinate 170,662,960, forward strand.
CTGGTTTTCCGAAAATATGTTTTTCAGTACTTTTGTCGCCTCGTTGTGTACTAATTACTTGATATTATTCTTGAGCTCTGTTTGATTCTGGGAAGTCGCTCTCAATTCCTCATGCAGATATTTGTTCTTAATCTTCAAAGTTGAACATGTAGCTTCCAGTCTTTTTGTTTTCTTTTCAAGTTCTTTCACACGTCTTTTAAGTAACATAACTTCATCAGAATCAATATTTGAGGTTGAAGTGCATTGGTCCTATTTTTTTTTTTTTTTTAGGCGACACACCGACAGGGGTTTAAACAGCTCTTTTCCTCACATATCTGGCTTGATATTTATCAGTTCTGCTGCTTTGGTTTTGACTGATGTTGGTTGGTGAATTTTGAATGGCAGTAGACGTGCAAGGAGCATTAAACATCATAATAGGAAGATTAACACTCGGCACAGAACCTGGTTTAAGTATTTTATTTGAGATAAATTTAGTAACTCAACTTGCAAATCACGAACATAATCTTCTGGCATAAAATGTTGCGAACACACAGTTGCTGTTGCTGTACTGAAATCATCCTTGCCATAACACTTTTGAACCCATGTTTTCCTGAGCTGTAGATCCTTTGGAAAGGTATGATACGTGATACCAGTACCTTTAGTTTTTCTGCTATAAGTTTTACAGCCCGCGACAGCATATCCAGGCATGTTAGCACAATTTAAACCAAGTTATGAGCAAAATCACAATCGAAATACACCACGCGCCCGTATACTTAAATGCTCCGACAACACATAGTGCTCCTGCGGTGACGTCATGCGCAGAGCCAGAAATTTGAGCTCGGTCTGCGCATACAAATCGGGCCCCCCCTGATTGCACTGTTTGCCGGTACACTTGCAGTTGGCATTTGACTCATGTGAAGATACGTTTGTTTTTATCAAACTTCAGTCATTCGTAAGTAAATAGACCCACTTTTACGTATTCATTTAAACTTAAGTTTGACTACACATATCTATAATTTGAGTTATGTTGCATATTTAGTACTGATTTTCTAACTATATAATAAGTATTTTATATGTGTCGCGTACGTCATCTGAACTACTACAGTTAAAGCTTTTTATTCACTGTTTCATTGTTCCCTTTTTCTGTATTTGCAGATAAAGTAATTGTGACAACTTCCTGTATTTGCGGCTGCAAAATCGATTATTTGTTGTTACGAAACTAATGTTATCGTAATTTTAACGATGGCATACCTATTTATTTAGCAGCTATCAAAAGGCAGTTGTACATCCTTTGACTTGTTTTTTTGGCCGCCGATTCATTGCAGTTTGAAAACCATGTTCTTTGTAGAAAGCCGCCTGCTTACATGTGCCGCTCTGGGTTTCGATCAATCCCTCTTGGGATGATTTGGTCAATTGCCACAATACATTATTTTTCAGTGAATAGCATGTGTCTTTTCAACTCCTTGTTATTATTTCGACTAAAGACAGAAAAGTTACAATAAAGTCTTCACGGATGTATCTCCAAATTATGTCGTATAAACACCACACTTCGAAGGCTGCCTCCGCCGTCTTCCTCACGTGCGAAATTTCGTGTTTTTACAACGCAATTTGGCAAGACACCCGTGAGGACTTCACTGCAATCGTACGCCGATAAAGTATCCTTTCTTATATATAAAAAAATTAAATTTCCATTCTAAAAAGGTCGTTACGCCACTTAAAGTAATACTGAATGAAATACTGTCTTTGTGAGTAGTTTCTCTTAATAACAATGAATCAACTATAAGATCAATCAAAAAATCAGGCAGAATTCTAATTGCGCGCAGCTCTACTCTTTTACTTTTGGCTTTACACCTCGTCGACGGCTAAGGTCATGGGATGGGACTGGGGACAATGAAACGGGAAGGAATTCGGCCATGGCCTTTTTGAAGGATGCAGTCGCATGGAGTGATTTGGGGAAACCATGGAAAACCCAAATCTGGATGCCCTGGACGGAGGATTCGAACCCGCGTCCTCTCGAATGCGAGGCCAGAACGTTAATCGTTCACCCACCACGTTCGGTAGCTCTACTCTGTCTCAATTGCTTGGTTATCCAACAAAATACGCATTGGCGAATTTATAAGGCGGCGACCTTTTTACATATACATAAACGCTTGAAAGGCCATTAGATAACTTGTTAAATATGAAAATAACTGTTTCCTACCTGTTCCTGTTCCCACCGTATCAACTTTCACCGAAAGAGTAATGAAAGCAAATTAGCGGCAAGAGCGAATCAGAGAGTCCTTAAATTTTATTAAAAATTACTTATTTATACATCTGGATTTAGAGTATGGTATCAGTTATCGCTCTTTGAAAGGAAACCAAATATTAATAGCTAGTTCCATGAGTACGAAAAATAAATACCTAATTTTTATAATAAAAATCTTAAACTTTATATTTTCTTCTGGCAAACATAAATACACTTTATTATTTTCCAAATATGTTAGCAACCCTTAAAAACTTAACTTAGTCCACAACCCGAACTGCCACTAAATAGTATCTGACTGAAGTATGTAATGCAGGGGTGGCCAATCCGCGGGCCGCATGCGGCTCGCCTTTAACATTTTTGCGGCCCGCGAGTTTCATCACACTTTTACAAAATATATTTATTTTATAATGGCCAACGTAGTGAAAACCTATGTATTAAAAATACATTATTTGTGCATCCATATATTCAAAAATTAACTGTCGAAATTATTAGAAAAAATAACTTTGATTTTAAAATAATTACCTTGCGAATGTAAGACAGACATTGCCTGTTTTATTTATGAGTTTTACAGTTATGAGTTCGCTGAATAATTAAATTATATTCACTCCAAAAAATGTGTATAGTGGGTCTAACTCTAATGTGGGTATATATAATTTTATATGCGGCCCGCGGAATTATGATGCATTTCTAAAGTGGCCCGCAAGATCATTTGGGTTTGCCACCCATGATGTAATGTATACGTGCTATTGATATTTGGACAATCGCGTCGCTTGAAAATTGACCTGCTTGCATCTTTTTAGTCGCTTAAGCGCTTATTCCTATTGAAAACAGTGCTTTCCATTTTCACAACTAAACATTTTATAAAAGATTTCATCTTCCTACCAAAGTAAACAAAGAAAATGATGCAAGTAATGTTACCAAAGTTTATTTGGACTTTCAGAACAATAAAAATCTTGATTTCGGAGTATAAACAGTAGAAAATGTACAATCAGAAACATGCAGACTACAAGAACAGGAATAAAATGCTGGATATTTACGCAAATATTACGAAGTTAATTAGTTCTATGAAAATAGTCTATCTTGTTGACGAAGTGAAAAAGAAAATTAATGGATTAATTGCTAGTACTTGACTGAAATAATAGCAGGGAGACTGCACTGACGTATGCGGGTATTGTACTACAGAAGTGTAGCTCCGCCACCACCAATCGAGTACAACCACCGCACATAAACCGTAAAAATAGACGCACAATAACATATTGTTTGGTTCAGAGGTAATAATTCCAATGTAGAAATTTATGGACCTATACTTCAATTTTGACCATAACTGTCCTAATATGCCATATCCTCACATTGCGACTCTTTCACTAAATTGTCCAGAATTCCCTTCATATCAAGTTTTGCAATCCACGGCCAAAACGTCTTCTTTTCTTTTTCCTCAATAAAAATACAAATTGTGACAGCTATTTTTACAGCGGCTGTACAAGAACACAAGTTCATTCATTTCAGATGAACTATGGTGAAAAATTTTATGTAGTGCAATGGACCTTATGAAATATTATACTATATCTTTATATATATATATAAAAGACTGGTGCATGTATTAGTGTGTACACGGACAAAAAGTGAAAATCCTATGTATATTTCTCTGTGTTTTTCCTGTCATTTTTTTATGTTCCTTTTTATTTTCCTTTTGCGAGTGGACGAACGATACTATCTTTATAGCATTTTTACTGTAAATAGCATCTTTGTCCAACCTATTTTCGTAAACGAATAAAAATCATTAAAAAGTTAAAGCATAATTCACTAGGTTGTTGAGTATTGCATCCAGCCCTATTTTATGTTTGGGGTCTTTTATATCGGAGAATATTTTGGACAAGATTATCTGATAACCGTTCTTACAACGAAAATAAGTTTTCGTTAATAATTAGCTTCTATTAAGCCCGTCAAAAATGACGGAAAAAAAACATATTTCTGGCTCATAACTAAAAAAAAAATAATGTTGAATTTCTCGGTATGTAAAACTTTTGTTAATAACTAGTTTCTATAGCCATAAACAATGATTGGTTGAACGCAGATTTCTGGCTCATCCTCTTACGGAGCGTGCACAAACCACGTGGCTTGGTCCAGGGGGGGGGGGGGTGGCTGGAAGGCTACGCTGGGCTACGTAGGGGAATGGAGGGGTTCCGAGCCAGGCCACGTAGCTTTCCTTTAATAACATTTTTCACAGTTAAAATGAGGGACAGAACACACAACAGCATGTGAATATTTATTTCCCTCAGTTAAAATTATCTCCTTATATAATTTACAATCGTCTGACAACAGAAAACAGTACAAAATGTCTTCTGGAATCAAAAGGGAAAAAAGCTACGCAGGGGGGGGGGGGGGGGGGGGGGGGTGTTCACAGTAGGCCAAAATGGAGCTACACGCTCCCTTATATAAAATGCTATTCTGGAGTCTGGGTACGTTGTCTATAGCTACGATAGCTATTGGCTAGAGAACGGTCATGTGCCAGCATTTACTCGCCAATCAACAGCCACCATATTACATTCGTTCCATCATCTTGCTTTTCGTTTATTTACAACTAGAAGCAGAAATTCATGTAAGGAGATGAGGGGGGGGGGGGTCAATATTTACGCTACTTTATCTGTATCAATTATAAGGACTAGGTTAAACCATAACCTAAGAATTTTTTTGGCAGATGATAAGAAACAATTAAGTTCATTAAAAACTCGGAGAAACGTAATGCGAAATGTATTAGTCAAATAAATAACAGTTATACGTTTTCTAAATTATAGTCCCCGTCAGCTAAAGTAAAATGCATTTATTTATGTAAAATCCTAACCAAATACTCTGATAATCTAACCAGAGTAACGTATTCATATAACGAAGGATATCGTTAAAATTGACTTATTCGTTTCTCCTTATAATCATAATATATTCCTACTACCATTATATATGATACCCTTAGTTTTTAATACATGTGTTAGCTATTAAATGAGATTTAAGATAACTTTTTTTATTAAAATTAAATCATCAAGGATATGACTATTTACTGTATAACATGGAGGAAAGAAATATATGGAGACAACGCAAGAGACCTTCACCACGTATTGAAGTGACGCCAGGTGGAGGAGGAGGAGGGGGGGGGGGAGCTAGGCCGCACCCATACAAACACGGGGTATATGTACAAAAACCTCAAGGGAACTCTAGGATAAACGTGACGCCACAATCTGGTGATGGATTATTATGTAACTCGATAAGACAAATAAAAAATGAAGAATAAATTTTTTGATATTCTGCTTAGTTTTCGAGATATTCTGTCTCAAATGTGAGATTTTTTGGTTGAAATTCAGAAGAAAAAATTAGCCAAAGTCAAATTTGATTATGGATTCTTATTTAAAAAGACGAGACAAATGAAAAAATAAAGAATAAAATTTTTCGATATCTCGCCTAGTTCTCGAGATATACTGTATCAAAAGTGAGATGTCTTGAGTTGAAAAGCAGAAGAAAAATTTCGCAAAAGTCAAATTTGGTGTTGGATTCTTATGTAACACGATGAAAAACAATCGAAAATAAAGAATAAAATTTTTCGACATCTTGCTTAGTTTTCGGGATATACTGTCTCCAAATTGAGGTGATTGGGTTGGGACGCGGCCTGGACCAAAAATTATTTCTGCCAAAGCCACAATGAATTACATGATGGACATGCAGACTGGTTATTTCAGTTTTATTACACTTGTGGTTAGGTTGAAATGCGGCCTAGACCAGAATAAAAATAGTTATCGTTTCACAATACATCGTAAGCTTAATTGGGAATATCTGGAAGTAGTTTCCATCGCGATACACGTTTTGTCACTAGCATGGTTTTACAATTACCCTTTCTGGAACAACAAAACCATTCTGGTACAGACTGCGTTTAGACCTAACCACAATCTCCATTAAATTGCCGCTAAAGAATAAGACTATGTAGACACACCCACACACGCATATTTGAATCGCAAACTGCATTTGGGGTAACAACACAGTTTGCTTCTTCAAGATTCCTAGATTCCATAGCATAATTTAACACATTTAATTTCATCATACACTGTCAGTATAAACTGCAACGTGACGAAAGAAATCGTAATACTAAATTCACTGAATCGCGATGTAAAAATCACCCCTTTAAATCTAATTTTCAACACTCGTTAAAAAGTAATGCTAGTCTATTATGTGCAAAATAGCAGGGTATGCTGATTTTCTACACTACACCAACAAAAATGTGAGAACAAAGTCATCCTATGACTAAATATTTATAGACAGGCACCAAAGTTTCCAATTCCTACTGCCCACTTCAAGAACAATAATCAGAATGCAACTTACTTATGAAATGATATTTCAGATCCTTTCCTCTCTTGCCTATTTGTGCAACCGTATGCAACACAAGGTGACATTATAAAAAACTTAGACACATTACAAAATGAAATAATCACAGTATCAAACACAATGTGAACTTTGCATTTGTATGGGTTCGCAATATGGCCGCTGCCGCCACCGCGCATGCGCGAGAGTTTAGAGCCGGCGTCACAGATTTAATGTCACTTCTCCTCCATATATTTCCTTCCTCCACGCTGTATAAGCGATGTGACACTCGCAATTCAACAACGATATTATTGCCGGAAAATAGCAGTGAGCAGAGATGTTAGAAATACTGAGATCAGGGGAAAAAATTAATTCAAGGCAATTATATGTCACAAAGTTACAATTAGTACGTTCGTTTAAATTTACATATTGCTTTTTATTTATCTATGACAACCAGATGCAGAAATTAATCTAAAGAGAAGGGTATTCAATATTTACGCTGTATTAGTTATAAGGGCTAGGCATGGAGGAAGGAATATATGGAGACGAGATAACGCGAAATCCGTGAAACCTCGTGAAAAAAACTGTGCCTGCGCGGTGGACATCCTAGGAGTACCAAAACATTGGGCTGTTTGCACTGTGTCAGCTGCTGAGAATATTTCGTTTTCTAATATTCTAAAGTTTTCTATAATGCCAAGTTGTGATGCATATGGTTGCACAAACAGACGAGATAGGAAAAAACCTGGAATAGCGTTTCATAAGTAAGTCACATTGTAATTATCGTTCTTGAAGTAACTGACAGGCAACCGCAACATTAGTGCCATTCGCTATAAATTTATTCATTTCTCTCAATAGGATGATATTATTCTCAAATTTTTGTTGGTGTAGTGTAGACAATTAGCATATGTTACTATTTTGCACCTGAAAAGCTAGCCTTATTGACAAATGTTGGAAATTTAATTTAAACGGGTCATTTTTACATCGCGACACAGTGAATATGGTATTCTGCATGCATTACTCACGTTGTAAGTTTACACTGAAATTGCACGATGAAATTAATCGTGATAATTTGTGCTGTGCGAACTACTAAACGTGATGAAATAAACTTTGTTGACGGAAATGTAGTTCGCGATGCATTTCTTGTGTTTAGATGTGTCTACATAGTTTGGTTTTGTAGCGGCAATATTAATGGAAATGTTGGAAGGTTGAAATGTGGTATATACCAGAAGAGAACAAACAATTTATTTATTATTAGCTGTTAGCTTCTGATTTTTGAATGTACTGATTTTTCTAGCAAAATTATATAGGCCACTACCAGTACAATATCTTCTAAGTAAGCTCAGAAACTATGAGGTTTTATGAAGTATTATTTTTTTTTAAAGCTCTAAACATTGACTTATGCTTTTTTTTTTTTTTTTAAATTTCAGATATGACTTGTTTCTGTTTGTAAATATGTCTACAAGTATATTTCTAGATTTTGAAATCTTCCTTGTCAATTACTGAAATACAATGTGAAAATATAACCTATTTGAACATCAACTAAAATTTAAGGACTGTAGAAATAAATAATTTGTTATTCAAGTTAAAAAGAATTACCTGCTCATTAAGTTACGTCCGAATTCATCATCAAATTATGGATATGGCGATAGTTGTTTTCTGGTCCAGGCCGCATTTCAACCTAACCACGTACAATATCTCGAGAACTAAGCGAGATATCAAAAAAATTTATTATTTACTTTCAGTTTCCCTCATCGAGTTACATAAGAATTCGTCATCAAATTGTGGCTCCACGGTTATCGTTGAATCCCCTCATAACCTAACAACCTCACTTTTGAGACAGTATATCTCGCGAACTAAGCGAGATATCGAAAAATTTTATTCTTTATTTTCGATTTGTACCGCCGTGATACTTAAGAATCTATCACCAAATTTGACTTAGGGGACACATTTCTTCTGAATTTCAACCAGAAACTCCACTCTTTTGAGACAGTATATCTCGAGAACTAAGCACGATATCAAAAAAATTTATTCTTCATTTTTGATGTGTCTCGTCGAGTTACATAATAATCCATCATCAAATTGCGGTGCCACGGTTGTCTTATGATTCCCTTGAGGTTTTTGTGCATATTTCCGTGTTTCTCTGGTCAAGCAATATGGCTGCCTCCCCTCCCCACTTGTCTCCGCCCGGTTTCACTCCAGTATGTGGCGAAGGTCCCTTGCGTCGTCTCCATATATTCCTTCCTCCATGGGGCTAGGTTAAACCATAACCTAAGATTTTTTTTTTCGCAGACGATAAGAAATAATGAAGTTTATTAAAAACTCAGAGAATCGTACATACGTAATCGCAAAATGTACCAGTCAAATAAATAACAGTTATTCGTTTTCGAAATTATAGTCTCCGTCATCTAACGTAAAATGCATTTTTTTTATGTAAAATCCCAACCAAGTGCTCTGATAATCTAACCAGAGTAACGTATTCATATAACGAAAGATATAATTAAAAATGATTCTTTTCCTTACAAGCGTTTCCAGAATAAATTCCTACTACCATCATAGATCATACCCTTAGTATTTGATAAACGTGTTAGCTATTAAATGAGATTTAAGATAACCTTTTTATCAGCTCAATTTATAAATGGCAATTCAACAACAATATTCTTGCAGCCAAATAGTGGCGAGCAGATATATTAGAGATTATTTACACAGTTTAATAAATACACAACCACAAGGTCTCTGCTGTTGGTAAATTCCAAATCTCATTCCGGCCTATGCTCAATTTTAATTTAATTGAAACTTTCGCTAATGTTGCTGCTTGATTAAAGTTTATTTATTACGGTTTATTTCCTTTTTACATATATTACTGAACACTTTCGTTAGTGGTATTTGTTCACGTTTATCCGTTTTTGATATTATACTTTCCGTCATATAAAGTAAATAAAGTGATTAAATCGCGATTCCGCCAGGAATTGCCGTGGTAAAACGGAAGACTCCTCTAGAAATACTTTCCGAAGTACATTTAACTGTATTATGCCGGTCCAGGCTGTAGTACAACCTAATTTCTGCTTGAAAATAATGGTACAGGCTGTATTACAACGGAATTACTGCTTGAAAATACAGGGCGTTCGCCGGAAAACGCTACCCTCCCAGTCTGTTGCCGTCGGCAACTTGCTCGGTCAGTCTGGCCAGCAGTTTCCGCCACACGGCACCGTGAATCACCGCACTGTTTAACACCTCCGCTGCCCCAACAGTGCAGTGCAGTGACCCTTACATTGTTAAGAACGGTTTCTTTGCATTGTAGATAGTTTGTGACTTCAGTCTCTTATTAATCAGTGTTGTGAATAAACGTTTCTTTGCGGTTTGGCTGGTTTGGGGCTTCATACTCTTATTAATCTGTACCGTGTTTGAGTGTGAGTAAAAATTATGGTACGTTACAGTTTGCAACAAAGAATATTTCTCTACGATACATATGTGAAGAAGAAGTCGTTTAAAAAGTGTCGCAGTAAATTTCGTCGCGAATTTCCTGGCGCTTTACTGCCAGCTAAATCAACAATTCTGCGTCTGGTTAAAAAAGTAAGAGAAACGGGTTCATTTTTTAACAAAAAGAGACTGTCGGTCAACCGTATTCTCACAGAGGAGAAAATTGACGATATCGCTTTTCGACTAGAACAGTCACCCAAAAAATCATTAAGTCAGTTAGGGCAGCGTGTGTCTCGAAATATGTTCAGAAGATGTGAAATGTGCATTACACAAGAGGGTCAACACTTCCAGCATCTTTTATAAGGTAAGCTAATGAATTACGTCACATGTAAATGGTTAGCACACAAGTTTATGAAGTTTATGAAGCGTAATTATTATGAAATAGTCCGCGGCCGACGGTCGAACAATGCCGGAAACTGACCGCTCGCTCGCCGGGAGCAGTTTCTTCCTTGTAGCGCTAACAGTGGGGTTGCGTTTCCCGGCGAACGCCCTGTAATATGTCTTGCGATTGACTACAGCAGTATTATTAAATCATTACTGAATGTTATTTTGGCGGAATAACGATCTCCAGTAGACCCGATCGTTATTAATTTTTCCTTACAAGCTTTTCCTGAATAAATTCCTACTACCACCATAGGTGATATCCGTCGTTATTCATATGAGGGTAATAGAAGCTATGATTTTCGAACGCAATATTACTGGAGGTTGTGGTTAGTTGATCAGAATCGCAACTGACACATTTTACTACAGCATAATTCACTCTGAAATGAGTTTTACAAACCAATTAAACTGCTTTCATAAGCGCCATGTTACTAAGAGGTATTAATTAATGCGGGTGAAAGTAGTTCCATATTTAACGTGCTTAATTGTGGCTGGACTAGGATTTAAAAACTGATATTACATGAATAGCGAAAGTTTTGGGATTCGTAATTTGGTTTAATTTCTTTTTTAATTACTAGTTGAAAGAACAAGCCAATGCAACTGTTTAGTTTATTTATTGCTGCGTCGTACGCGTTTCACCTCTCATCGATGGCATCATCAGCAACGAATCTGTGTTACAGTTTTTTATATATAGTTTTATCCTATTATTACATAATTATGGGCATGAGATATTCTATAGCTAAAAGTTACTTACTACTCTGGTCTGAAAACACAATAGTTTACAAAGGCAGATAAATAGTAAGTACCTTTTAGCTATAGAATATCTCATGCCCATAATTATGTAATAATAGGATAAAACTGTATATAAAAACTGTAACACAGATTCGTCGCTGATGATGCCTCGATGAGAGGTGAAACGCGTACGACGCCAGCAATAAATAAACTAAACAGTTGCATTGGCGTGTTCTTTCAACTAGTAATTTAATTAAGCAACTGCGGAAACATGGCCTGCAACAACATCGCATTGATTTAATTTCATTTGTTCTTTACTTCCGTCGTCATTAATTCAATAGAACTTACTACTGTATGGCAAATGAAATATGTAAAACATTACAAAATCAAGGCCATAGCATTATGTGACATCAATTCCGTATAACTAACCAACTGCAAAAAAATGAACAGCCAGAATATTGCGTTCAAACCGTCATTTTTGACGGGCTCGAAGCTAGTAACTTAAATAATTTTTAAAAGCTTAAATAAATCATTCCATCTATTGTAAAGAGCGCAGAATGTTAAGGACGCATGCGCAGAACGTTAATTGCGCATGTGCAGAATATTGTGGCGCAAGCAACTGAACGCGAAAAGTAGTGTCCATAAACCGTGTAGCTCCATTTTGGCCTTCTGTGAACCCCCTCTCCCCCCTCCCACGTTGCCCGGCGTGGCTTTTGCCTCTTCCCCCCCCCCCCTCCCACGAAGCAGATAGCATTTTCCCCTACTGATTCCAGAAGACATTTTGTACTGTTTTCTCTTGTTAGACTATCGTAAATTACATAGGGAGTTAATTAAATGATGGAAATAAATATTTACATGCTCTTGTGTGTTCTGTTATCTCATTTTTACTGTGACAAAATAATATGAATGGAAAGCTACGTGGCCTGGCTCATAACCCCCCCTTCTCCTCCCACGTAGCCCACCGTAGCTTCCCAGCTGACCCCCCCCCCCCCCCCCCTAGACCGAGCCATGTAGTAATTGGACGCTCCCCAACTAACAAATTTCTCCCTTCCTCGCCAAAGAAGTTTCATTTTAATAAATACAGTGTGTCCAGAAAAGGACTCCCTGATTTCAAAATTAAATATCTCGAAAACAAAGATCGATAGAGGAATGCAGTAAACGGTATGTTTATCGTGACAGCTGTAAGAAGTGTATACAGCAGTTTGAAATAATAGTTACAAAAGCTGCTAACAGATGGCGCTGTAATCGCCATACGTAATGCCTAAATAGTGATCCGAAGCTCAGGGCGATCAGTTCCACCATTGAAACGTGAAAGGAGGTTGAAAACATTGTGATGTGATTGTTTGCAAAGATTGTTTTCATACGATTATTTCACTTATGTATGCTGATATGAGCTGTACAGCGTACAGCGCCATCTGTTAGCAGCTTTTGTAACTATTATTTCAAACTGCTGTATACACTTCTTACAGCTGTCACGATAAACATACCGTTTACTGCATTCCTCTATCGATCTTTGTTTTCGAGATATTTAATTTTGAAATCAGGGAGTCCTTTTCTGGACACCCTGTATGATAAAACCTTTTACAAAAGATCTTTCATAGTGTAATTCCGACCTACACTAAATTGTGTGCCGCGTGACTCACCCCGAGCCTGACGCGGCACAATCACACGGCTGATAAGTGGATGCGGCGCGCGCTCCAGACCTGATGTCTATGAGTCCAACGCCGTTGGTGATGATGGAGTCGTTCTGGCACAGGTAGTAGGGCACGCACTCGCAGTCATTGTTGCTGCTCCCTGGTACTGGAGTGACTGAGGGACGGCGTGTGCCGCTCGGTCGAATACCTTCAACCAGTTCGTCCAGGCTCTGGCAATCCACTCCCGCCAGTACCGCCAAAGTCACCACCAACAGAATTCTCTGCATGCTTCCTGCAAACAGTGATAAAACTTCACATCTACTCAGTTCTTGGCATAGCCTTTGCGCATTGCTCTGAATACAAATTATGATAAAACAATTTTCGCGCTATTCAGATCTCATTTCTTGTTTTTTTTTTTTTTTTTTATGACTTTACGCCTCGTCAACGTCGAGGTCATTAGAGGCGGGATGGGACTGGGGACTAGGAACGGGAAGGAATTCGGCCATGGCATTTGGAAGGATGCATCCTGGCGTTCGCCTGGAGTGATTTGGGGAAACCATGAAAACCCAAATCTGGATGACCGGACGGGGATTCGAACAGGCGTCCTCCCGAATGCGAGGCCAGAGCGCTCGGTTCAGATCTCGTAACCGTGCAGATTGATAACATTACATGGGAAGTTCTCTTCGTCCCCTGATTGAGACCATATGATGCGTACCTTGGTGTTGACCAAATCGTTTCTTGACGTGGCATTATCTCATTGTAATACGTTCAGTTTACGCAGGTATCAAGGTCTCACTGCTCTATTCCCGCTTCGCTGACCTTCCCCGACATGCGAAGGGGAAATTTGCCACTCGGCTACAAGGACATGGCGTTCTGCAAGGAGTGGGATGAACGGAAAGTAGTGGTGAGGTGAAAAGCGGGACCAGAAGACCTTTAGCCGCCAGTTTGAAGTGAACATATTATGCTGTGTTAGCAGCTGGGCCGGCGCTAGGATTCTCGGGCTCCTGGTAAACGTTTTTAGCAGTGATGTAACCGGTTGGAGCCCGAGGCAAATTTATCGAATAGGGCCCTCCCTCAGGTCAGACGGACAATCTTTTTTTTAGCTCTGCCGCTGCCAGGGCGACGATGAGTGGATTCTTGGGCCGGGAGGTTCCCTCCCGCCTTTTATGGGGCCATCCTTCGGCCGACGGGCCCGGGTACATTTGCACCACTTATTCCCCCCCCCCTTTTCCCAACGCCGGCACTGGTCAACAATATGGTTAATAGAGACAAAGTAGTGGGCCCTTGCGGAAATAGGGTGCACGTATATGCAAGTGATAAGAAATGATTTTTGATTCTGAGTTATCCTTGTGAATAAATTGCGATGAATACATTGAAATTTGATAGTGAGATTGATGGTTTTAAGTGGGTTGAAAAAAAACGGGTTCATTTGTAATCATTGTTTATTAATAAATTTAGAGGTGAAACATAACTGAAGAGTATGGAACATTTGTGGACAATTTAAAAAGTTAAGTACAACACAAAATTGTTGAAAATGTGATATATAAATCTTTTTGTTCACAATATTAGAGTTGATAATATGACTATCAATAACTTTTGGTTAACTGTATAGCTAATATAAATAAAAATATCTGAAAAACGTCGTACTCTAGAAAATTACTATTATAATATTATTGTGTATATGTAGAAGCAGCGTGATCAAATGATGTTATGCATGTGATACTAACTATGTTTGAAAGCTAAATATATCAAAATAATAATTATTTGCAAAAACATGTTATTGCAGAAATTGTATGTTTCTAAAATTGTTGAACGTGTTTAGTGTAATAATTTAAATATGTAAGGTAGTAATTAAAACACTGAAGAGAAGGAAAAGACATCATGTCACCCGTGCCGTATTAACGCTTTCAAGGAAAAATCTCTGGGGTCGAAACAACGAACTACAAACAAGCAATACAAAGTACAATTACAAATTAAATATTCGCCAGAAGCGGAGAAATAGGTAATCTTAAAAACGGTAATTCTTTATCGATTTTAGTTTGTATGAAGAAAGAAAGAGCCTTTAGTAATAATTTATAAGAAGATATTTCCATGATTAAAATCCATGTCATGGCGTAATTTTTTACTAAGCTATGTTTTTCTCAGTGAAGCAAATGAGGAACGGCCCGTGGCTTCAATTCTACTCTAGGCCGTAGATGTATGCGACGTAGAGGAAGACCGCTTGGTCAATGCGACATAGACACTGGGGCGCTGGAGTTAGCTGGCAGAAAATTGTTCAAAACTGTTGAAATTATATCTGGGATCAAAGAGGTTACATCATCCCACGATAGAATTGGCTGACATAAGTAACACTTTCACAAGGACTGCGGCAAGTGATCGCAACGCTTAAATCACGATAAAATTTCGACTGCGAGAAGTAAACCCGACCAGTAGATCTTGGTTGAATCTAGTTCAATTAAAGACTGATAATAATTTGTGGACACTTTTATCTTAAATTTCTCAGTTTTTCCGATCACATCAAACGAAACAAATCCCATTTTACCAGTGGGCCCGCCGGCTGCTGTATTATCCGAAGCTCCGTCAAACTCCGACCAATAGTTCTTATTTTTTCTTGTGGACTTACGCCTCGTCGATGTAGATGGGAAACGACTTATTAAAAAAATAGAAATATTTTTTTTTTTTAACCCTTAGGGAGCGTGCATAAACCACGTAGCTTCATTTTGGCCTCCTGTGAACCCCCCCTCCCCCCACGTAGCTCTACGTGGCTTTTGCCTCTACCCCCCCCCCCCCCCCCACGTAGCACGTAGCTTTTTTTCTCTTTTGATTCCAGAAGACTTTTGTACTGTTTTCTCTTGTCAGACTATTGTAAATTACATACGGAGATAATTAACTGAGGGAAATAAATATTCACATGCTGTTGTGAGTTCTGTTCCTCATTTTAACTCTGAAAAATGTTATGAAAGGAAAGCTACGTGGTCTGGCTCGGAACCCCCCCTCCCCCCACGTAGCCCAGCGTAGCCTTCCAGCCCCCCTCCCCCCCCCCTGGACCGAACCACGTTGTTTGTGCACGCTCCCTTACTGATAGTGGATACTAATAGTGCTCATTAAAAAAGAATCTAAAATGTACAGACTTTTCCCGGTTACAGTTTTATTAATCAATCCCATACAACACTCCAGATGTGGACTGTAATATAGGATGGCAATAGTGAATTTTCATTGTTTAACAAATACACTCGCTACACTGCTTCCACCCCTTTTCCTACACCCGTTGTAAGATAATTCTTGGTCCACGCTCTGATCCATTGACGAGTCCTGTCCAGCGATCACCATGTTACACAAAGCTCGTTCGTTTGTGGCAAGGGTACTCCTTAGGAAAAAAGTAGTTTCCGTCATACTTTGTTATTTATTTCCGTAAAAGTCCCTAATTTTCAACCGAGCTCTTAATTTCTTAACTCAAGTTCGCCTGTAGAAAGACGAAGGAAGCGTTTCTGCAGTTTTAGTACCTTTCTTCAATTTAATAAACAAGTAACTTCTCTATACAAAGTCCAAACATTTTTCGTATTGTCTGCAATTGCCGAACCCCCATTCCCTGCCTCGCTAGCGAGTCCTGTTGACCTACCAAGCTGGTCAGAAAATGACTGCTATCTTAACCAGCTAAAGGGCCTCAGCAAAACAATTATAAACTCTTACCATAAAACGTAAAATTCATGCGTTCCTTTACACCGAGCTTGTCTACGGAAGCCTCACAAGTATTAAATGCAAAAAATTGGAAATCAAATAGACCAGGTTTAAGCATAAAACCATTCTGGCAATCATTTTAAGTGGTTTTTGAAAACTTTGGAACATCGAAATATGAAATCGGGTGTGTCCCTCATGTTGCTTACTCTGATCTACGAGACCGGATGTTATCAATTTTTAACAGAGAGGTCTGGAGGCTCAGTGGTATAAACGTCTAGGTGGGGTTCGAAAGGTCCCCGTTTCGAATTCCGGGCTCGGCCCTTAACCCGTCTTTCGCCTCTATTAAAGCACGCTTTGTGTGTGAAGTACACCAGGAAGCTTGTGTTGTTCGGATTCCACGTTAAACTGTTGGTTCCCTAAAATCCGGCAGGATTTTCGGTTTACGACAGAGAAAACTCTGTCGAACAGGTCCTAAAAAGACCTCACGAAATTATTATTAGACCTATTAATTTCTAACAACAAACTCTAACCGGTTACGTTGAAAGTATTAAAAGAAGTAGTAATGGTACACGTGAAAAAGGCGGTGATGACATTAATATATGTCAGCACTAATTACAAGCGATTACTTACAGCGGTGACAGGACAAAGAAATTTAGATGTACAATAATAAAACGATGTATTGCTTCATGAACACAAAGCTAAAAATGTTCTCTCACGACAATTACTACTAATTACGGCACCCTGCAACTTCAGTTTTCCAGTATCTTTGGAGGACGTGTTGACTTATTATATATACCACCCGGTGGCAACTGTCCTCGACAGATAGGCCAGTAAACTAGACAAAAAATTCTACAGATGGTTAATAACTCGAAATATAACGATATTTCTCAGTATCTAGTTACTCTGCAGCGCTAAATATTGTTTTTGTTTCCATTGTTTCAGCTGTTATAGTCGAAAAACCTCAGGAAATATAGA
Organism: Vandiemenella viatica; assembly: GCA_031002005.1. Taxonomy (NCBI): domain Eukaryota; kingdom Metazoa; phylum Arthropoda; class Insecta; order Orthoptera; family Morabidae; genus Vandiemenella; species Vandiemenella viatica. The sequence continues at coordinate 170,680,402 of CM061919.1, forward strand.
TAATCAATATCTCTAAGTGGTTTGCTGAATTACCCGGTATTACTCACATTTTTTTAAGATGTTACATGTCTATATGTAACACGTGATCAACTTTTATCAACTGTAAATGCAGTAGTTTTAAGGTTGACGTTGTTATTTTCCCATGAAACTAAAGACTAATTATTTTCACTAATATTTTCATATTTAGCGTTAAAAACATGAATGGCTTTCACAGCTGTTAAATAAATGGATTATATTTTTAATAGTGATATTGGCATTAAATGAACTTAGTAAAACTTGAAGCCAAATTGAGCAGTTTGAAAAATTAATAAAAATCTGGTGATTGTTGCTGTAATAAAATGAGAAAAGCAGTTCATAATCTTCAAGCATTTAAGGCAATATTGTGTGTGCATTTTCGTTACGTTTACCCAAGTTATCGAAGAATTAAAGGACGCTAAAATCAAAGCAGATAAGCAAATAAAAAGAAAGTGAGAAATATACCCTCAAATTAAATGTCTGCGTGTGATGTTTCATGAAACACTGATCACTGGTTTAATGGAGTTATTATCCTCTGTCGCAGATACATAAAACTGTATAAATTGATGTCTCTACGTTTACTTCGGGTTAACACTTCGTCGATGTCGAGGTCTTTATAGAGGCAGGAGAGAATTGGGGACTAGGAACGGGAAGGAATTCGGTCATGGCTTCTGAAGGAACTTCCCTAACTTTCGCCTGGAAAGCAGAAATCTTGAGAGCAGGACGAGGTTTTGAACTCGCTTCCTCCTTGATGCTAGGCTCTAGCATTACCGTGATGTCTCTACCAGAACTTACTATGCACGGAAAAATTAAATAAAAAAAACATTGAGCTTCTGTATTAACACTAACAGCTCGCTATGTACATTTCATTCCTTCATCGTAAGTCAACTTTATAGTAATAGCGACAACACATTAAAGAAATAAAACCTTACTGAAAAAATATCGATGCCCGAGCCCATGTTCAAACCGGCTGTCTGCAAACTCAAGCGGACAGCTCGTTCTTACATTAGTTAACCGGCGGCGAAACAAAAGCTTTCGACGAAGCTATTAACTAGCCACTTCAACCACGTCCAGTCGTTGCAGTCGACTGTACCTTCGTACTCAAGGTCAGACAAGGTTAGCTTGATGTCGTCATACTGTTAACGACTCGACAAATATAATATATACACAAAGATTTCTCCCGTTTACTTCCAGCTGTTTAGACAACGCTTGCATCTCTGATCTGCCCCCTAGCGATCTGACTAAGGACCAAGACTTCACAGATAAGATTTTTTGTTGTTGTATTTTTAAGTATCGTCGATGTAGACGTCATTAAGGGCGAGAGAGGATGGGGATCAAGGGAAGGGAAGGAATTCGATCATGCTCTTTTGAAGGAACCATGCCGGTATTCGCCTGGTGAGAAACAAGTAAAACGGAAATCTGGCTGAACCGACAGATATGTAATCCACGTCCTTTCAAATGCCAGACCCACGAGGTCCACTCCAAAATTATACCACCGTATTTTTTTATGTTTTTTCACTCTGACATTGGTCTGGATGTGTGAAATACGACAGGACACTCCATCGCTCGGGTTCCAGGTTAAGTTGAGGACCCTCGCTACCTGAAATGATAGTTGGATTAGCCACAGAGGTGGACTGACTGACGATTTGAAACTCTATTTTCAAGTCAATAACGTCACCTCAAGAAATGTACTTTTCCTTTCCTCATATCTCAATTACTACCCTTTCTGTCATGCCAAAGATTTACTTGCAACTCTCTTTTCACGGTGCAATCATTGAGTTTTCCGGTTCAGTTTTAGGTAGGCCTACTTGTTTACAAATTATTTTAACTTGTGACTTTAAGCATCGTGAACGTCGAGGTCATTGGAAGTAGGAGTTTTCTTTCTTGAAATGATGTATTTTACGAGTAACTGGGAGCAGGTCCACTGCTTCAACAGTAGTCATACAGAAATACAATAATGCTCGACAATGATATCTTCCTTAGTCTGGTAATTCACAAAAAATCTATCGGCAAGGTAATCGAGTTACCAGAACATCCAAAACATACAGGACAGCGGCCATATACAGAAATTGACTCATTGTGTATATGAAGGATAAAGTAAGTAGTTGGTGGGAAAATATTAGAAAAAAAGGCAAGATAATGAGTCACGTTTAAAGATTTGAGAGATAGATAAATGTCAATTTTTTATAAAGGCAATTGAGGAAATGGCCCACAATATCCAGTCATTAGATAAATGTGTTCGCTGGAGTAGCGGAGGAAGGAAGGAACTGTAGAGAAAAACGAAGTAATGTGGAAAACAAGAGTATTTAAAGCTTTAACCGAGTTATAAGATGTAATGAAAATGTGTGGACAAGATGAGCTTAGGGTAGGAAGAGGTGATTGGTTCATTCAAATCAGCAAAAGACTTATAGCTAAGCAGGGGCGGCCCTAGCAAGTTTTTCAGGTGGTGCGAGATCTCATTGTGGCGCCCCAAATGAGCAATCGCTTATTCGTGATTAAGGTGTCTATATTGATAGACTGAAGATAACATACAGTTTTTACATCCTATTAATATCTTAAAAGTTTGTTTGTTTGCATGTTTTTACTGTTTCACGTCGAAACGACTGAACTACTTAGGATAAATTTGGAATAATGTATTGGCCATCTACTTTTATCTAAAATAGCAGTTCCTGTGGGATTCGGATACGAATATGTATAATGTATATGAATGCTTTAAGAATTCCACTCGAGCAAAGCCACAGGCAAAAGATAGTCTTTATATACGATAATAAATCAAACCTCGGAAAGATTAGTATAGGATAGCAGCGGTATGAATGAGAAACAACACTAAAAAGGAATACTATATATTTGAAAATGTTTATTTAAGCTACTATGGCGAACACAATGCTCACTTCACTTACACGTCAAATTCACAGTTTTTAATAATTTTTTTAAATATATAAAAATATAAAATATATTAAAATAAAAATTCGAGAGCCAAATTACTTTCTTCTCTTGACCTCTCACAGATCCATTGACATCGATTACGATGGAGCGTAAACGGAAATAACAACAAAAGTCGATTAAAAAAACCGTTTACTGAATTTCTTTGCCGCAGTTGTACTAACAGTTGGTTCCAGAATGCGAGATGCAACCAGACTCAGTTACAAGTTGTAAAGGTAAAGGTCACGGGGCTCCTACGGCTCCTGCTGCTTTTCGTAGGATTCACGGAGGTAGAGCTCCGCACTCCCTGTACAATCTTCGGTAATAGAATGGATGTGACGGGGTCAGCGCCGCCCTCCGGCCATTCTTGACCTTCCCGTGGAGTTTCCTCCACGGTACTCGTTGGACAACAGGCTGATGGGTCTGGGGAGCCGTTAGGGAGCGTCCGGGGCGGGGGGAGGGGTTGGCTAGTAGGATACGCTGGGTTACGTGGGGTGAGGGGGGGGGGTTCAGAGCCAGGCTACGTAGCTTTCTTTTCATAACATTTTTCACAGTTAAAATGAGGAACAGAACACACAACAGATTGTGAATATTTATTTCCCTCAGTTAATTATCTCTATATGTAATTTACAATAGTCTGTCTGAAGAAAACAGTACAAAATGTCTTCTTGAATCAAAAAGGAAAAAAGCTACGTGGTACGTGAAGGGGTGGGGGAGGGGGAAAAGCTACGTAGGGCTACGTGGGGAGGGAAGGGGGATTCATAGGAAAGCAAAATGGAGCTACGTGGTTTTTGGACGCTCCCTTACGGACGTTCAGCTTCGAGGAAAAATCCTTAGCTTCGTCGGAGGTCGAACCCCGACCGTACGGGCCGCAGTCAGACGCTCCCGCCCCGTTACAGTTGTAAGGAAATTAAAAAGTTTTACGAATGCAGTATTTGCAGAACGGGAATGGGAACAAGTATTTTGAGCCTCTCTTCAGAGAGAATGAGAAATCTTATTTGTCTACGGGTGAACATATAAAAGGTGTTGCATTTAAAATAGATTTTTTATTATTATTATTTTGATACACTACTTTCGGGTCAAAAGATATTCTGTAATTGGTTAGTGTCAATTGTAAAGAAAGGCAGCAAATTTCACACTAACCGAACGTACAATAATGTTAAAAAGATTGCAAAATGCATGACGCTACTATTGGTTTTCACAAATGTAAAAACTGCATTTGAAATCTGAGATTAGCGAGGCGTGTAGGTGCGAGCCAGACTAGAAAGCACATGACGGGCCTTGGTTCGGAAGGTCTGAAGGTCTCGCCAGAGTTTCTCAAGCTACTCATTACCTACTGCTTCCCAGAACGCAACGGCGACATATACTCGATAGCAGAAATGCATTTAAAATCCGAATTTATGAGTAATATCGGTGTTTTACAACGTTGCATGAGGTTATGATACAATGATTTCCAGAGAGTTTTAATTTAATTATTTTAGCTTCTAATCTCTCTGCTCACAACGTAAAATTATGAGTTGTTTAATTACTTTTGTTACTCTATTGCATTAAACTGTGTAGTGAGTTCTGTACAAGGCTCATAACCAGTTTGACATAAACTTCTCTTTTATTCTTGCAAAATGTTTTAAATCCCTTTCAAAATACATTATGTATAAAATTTTGTAATCCCTATAGGTAGTTAGTTACGTGTGTGTCAGCTAAATGAATATATAGATGTGTTGTATTATTACCAACTTTTAATCTATTTATATTATCATATCACTTTTGACTATAACATTTTTTCTGCTGCATAACTCCAAAATTGATCTCACGTGGGATCAAAGTGATAAATGTATTTTGTTTTTTTGTTTAAATAAAAATCGTAAATGTTGACGTAAGCATATTCAGTTTAGAATACCGAGCTTGGTGTGTGAGCGTAACGTTTTGGCCTAGGATTCAGGAAGTTGCGTGTTCGAATCCCCGTCCGGGCATCCAGATTTGGATTTTCCATGGTTTCCGCAAATCACTCCAGGAGGATGCCGGGTTGCTTCCTTTAAAAGGCCATGACCGAATTCCTTCCCATTCATTGTACCCCAACCCTTTCCTGCCTCTAATGACGTCGACGAGGCGTAAAGCCACAAGGGGGGGAAAAAAAACTGTTTAGAATGAGAAGACATACGAATAGTGCCAATTTCCCATAGCTACATCACGGATTTCTTATTTATGTTAATGTCACTAACTTACCACATTGGTTGAAACGTGTTTTATATGATCCATACATATAATTAGTATGATAGTATTATGCAGGAATTGACACACATCTGGTCAATCAGAACGTGTTTATCACAACTTCATCCATTCAAGAACCAAAAACTATTCGCTACTTTCTTTTATATCGTACACTTAACCAAATCAATAAGTCAGATTTTAAGCACAAATCCTAAGAACAGATGACGAGCTACGAGGGCGGTTTGAAAAGTTCTCGGAATCACCGCTAGATCTCAGTGCTATAACAACGAGGTTCCCGCGCAATAATGACACATCCTTTGTGAGTGAACACGTGGCGCGTCAGTGCTCTAGCTGCAGGAGTGTGTTGTTCCCGCGTAGTGATTTGTGACAATGAAAAAAACTGAGATTCGAGCAGTGATTAAATACTTTGTAAAGAAAGTTATGAAAGCAAAGGAAATTCATGCCGACTTTCAGAACACACTAGGGGACTCTACTCCTTTATTTTCAACTGTTGCCAAGTGGACCAGCGAGTTTAAATTTGGTCGGGAGAGCTTGGATGATGATCCACGTAGTGGACGGACAAAAAGTGCTATGACCCCAGAATTTATCGCAAAAGTGCAGAAAATGGTCATGGAGGATCGTCGACTGAAAGTGCGGGACCAACAAGATTTTTTGCGCCGGTTTGTGACTACAGATGATAGTTGGGCCCACTACTATACCCCAGAGAAAAAAAAGCAATCAAAGCAGTGGAAACATACTGATTCACCACCACCAAAGAAAGCAAAGGCAGTGCGTTCGGCCGGAAAGGTTATGGCCTCAGTTTTCTGGGATGCAAAAGGCATTCTGCTGATAGATTAGCTTCCTACAGGCCAAACAATTACGGGGAAATACTATGCAAACCTCCAAGACCAATTACAGGAAAAGATACGCGAAACAAGGCCTGGTTTGGCAAGGAAAAACGTCATCTTTCATCAGGAGCCGCACAAAAATGTTATTGCCATGGCAAAACTTCATGAACTGCGGTACGAATTGTTGCCACATCCACCTTATTCACCAGATTTGGCACCATCAGACTTTCATCTATTCCCCAAGCTGAAAAATTTCCTCGGTGGACGGAGATTTTCTACAAGGGAAGAACTGACAGCCGAATTGGAGAGGTATTTTCCAAGCCTGGAGGAATCTCATTTTCGAGATGGGATCAAGGCATTGGAACATCGCTGGACCAAATGCATTAGTCTACAGGGAGACTATGTTGAAAAATAAAAGCAGTTCCACCGAGGTAAGATACTTAATTCTAATACATTCCGAGAACTTTTCAAACCACCCTCGTACTTGTAGATCAGTTGAGGTCGGTGAATATCACTTTTAATTAACATGATATGCTGCATATACACACCACCACACAAACTCTAACTCAATGTTTAGCAATTTTCCCTTCAATATTTTTCAATACAAGGTAAGTTGTTATGATCCTAAAGCAGTGTTTCTCAAACTTTTAGCTCCGCGTGCCCCCTATAAAATATCCCAAGCAATGGCGAACCCTCTCTAATTTTTTTTTTAAATAATGATTTTTATTTTACAAAAGTAATACAGTCATAAAGAGCACGGTGTTATTAATTAATGTGATTGATAGGCTTATTTCTTGCATCAGGTCGAGTCAATTTTAGGAACATTTTGTTCATGTTCGGTCTCAATTCACCACAGTGCGTTTTGGAAACTCAAAACAGCTGGTCAGCCGCCATTACGTAACTCTTGTCGCGAACCCCCTACCATCACCGCGCGAACCCATAGGGGTTCGCCTACCCCACTTTGAGAAATCCTGATCTTAAAGATTGGGTAACAATCAGAATGAGAACTCCTAAACAACACTTGGCCTGACGCTTGAATGAACAAATTCATTTTGTTAACGATCTGCACTATGACTAAAAGCAATATATATATATATATATATATATATATATATATATATATAGTAAAAAATAAAAATTCATACAACAAAATTAATATTTTAGTATATTTGCACGAAATAAAATTCATTGTAGGTGAACAAGTTTTATCCCAACTTTCTAGATGCATTTTGCAGTACATTCGCCTTGATGATTGCGTGAAAGCACCGAAAACCGCAACCTTAACGACAGGTCCGAGGAGACCAGGAATCCCTGGTCTCATTGTAGCACCCCGATCCACACGCGTGCAGTAAAAATTGCGGCTTCTTTTTATTATAATTTTATAAAAATATTAAATAAGAGCTTATTCCAAGCATTATTAATCGTTTAAATTAAGATTTTATATTAATTATACCATGCCTTATAATTATCTAATAATATTTATATAATAAATTAATAATCTATGATATTAAATAAATAGTTATATTAATATAAATACGTGTATTATTATTAATTATTCAGTTAAGTAAATAATATAAATTCTTATTATAATACAACATCCTTTTATATCTCGATTAGTAATAATGACATATTAATATCATTAGATAATACCCAAATAGTGTACTCTGAAGAAGGCCACAAAATGATGGCCGAAACGTTAGGTTTCAACAAATTGACGCGGTTCAACCCGGACAACCAAGATTACACTGACAACGACCGCGGAAGTCTGCGCACCCAATACCCAAATAGTTCAACGTATAATTATTTTTTTTCAAAATCTTAAAAGTAGGATTATATACATATTATATACATATACATTGTTGGTGGTTTAATTAATATGATGAATAATCAGTCCACGATACATTTGAATTTAACATTTGTTTTTATTCTCAAAGAAAACGTCAACGATACTGTTTACATGAATCCAGCGATTGTATACAACACTCCTTCCACTGTTCTTGGCCGTCGTAAAATTTAGTCGGTGAAAACTTTGCCGAAAAAACTAACTAACTTTGTCTCGGATGTTCGCTTTATATAATCTCTATCGAAATTTCTAGAAAACTTCAAAAGCTTCCGCCAGTTAATGCTCGAACATTAACAATACTAATCAATTGAAAAACATGAAAACAATCAGAATTAATGCATAATCATATAAAATCAATACAAAATGGTCAGAAATGAAAACTAAAGACACTTAAACACAAAATTATTCACAGAAATCATTTTAAACTGTAGCTAATTGTCCTTTACACATCGTAACTTGCATTAATACTTGGAATTACGAACATTTAAGCTATTCTCTTGCGCAAATCTGTTCTTAAACATATTAAATGACCTTTAAATAATTTCTTCTCATAAAACAAAGTCTATATACATTGATTTACAGGAAACTGCAAAACAAACCTACCAGATCATATTCAACCAAACTCTATCCTACTACAAATGCTTCATAAAATACCATTCCATTTAATTTTATGTTTGAGGGCTGTCACAACGTCTTACATGTAGTCTATATGAGCCTTCCTGACTTGCCTCAAGTAATTCTAGCAATTACTGAAAATTACAGACTAAACATAAACTCATTAGCGGCTCATATATTTAGACTAGTCAATCACCTCACCACTTAACCAAATGCGTGCTTCAGGGACCTGCTACTTCCCCGACGGTGCTGTTGTAACGAAGAAGTAGCAATCATTACATTGATTGGTTTTCATTAAGAATGATTTAACGACTTCCTTGTAATCAACATTCGCCCGCCCAGTTGGCTCAAGCTGTAGTGGCACTATATTTTTCCTAAAGGCACTTGGCTACTTAGGCCATATAGCTAGCTCGTGACTCCTCCAGTGTATCAGCTTCTCCAGTGTTTTTTTTTTTTTTTTTTTTTTTTTTTTTTTTTTTTTTTTTTTAAACTGCTTAACGTCTCTTAACAGCGAGGTCTTTAGAGAGACGGGAAAGGATGGGGGGCAAGGAATGGGAAGGAATTCGGCCTTGGCCTTTTGAAGGAAGCGTCCTGGCATTTGCCTGGAGTGATCTCCAGTGTTGCTAAACTCAATTTTGGCCTCCTGTGAACCCCCCCCCACCGCGTAGCTCTACGTGGCTTTTGCCTCTACCCCCCCCCCCCCCACGTAGCTTTTTTCGCTATTGATTCCAGAAGACATTTTGTACTGTTTTCTCTTGTCAGACTATTGTAAATTACATACGGAGATAATTAACTGAGGGAAATAAATATTCACATGCTGTTGTGAGTTCTGTTCCTCGTTTTAACTGTGAAAAATGTTATGAAAGGAAAGCTACGTGGTCTGGCTCGGAACCCTCTCTCACCCCCCTCCCTTCCCCCACGTAGCCCAGCGTAGCCTTCCAGCCTACCCCTCCCCTTCCTGGACCGAGTCACGTAGTTTGTGTACGGTCCGTAAGTATGCAGACATGGACAAAGCAGAACCGACACGACATTAACGCACACAACGGCATGATGTTGTTTAATGGTAACTTGATTTGGAATTGTTAACTTGAAGATAATAATGAAGTCAAAGCAATCCATTGATAAGAAATTTCTGAATGTTTGTATCTTCTATTAGCATACTTTTGTTTCCTAGGGTGTAACCACAAAATAAGTTTCATTAGTATGTATATTGGAGGAAATGTATACACAGATTGTTCCAGCCTAGTGCATTAGGAATGATGAAACTTTCTGTTAGCGTAGTTGCAACGGAACCAGAACGTTGTTTTTCTTTATTAAAAAAAATTTGTTTAGCTTTGGGCTTTACGCCTCGTCGACGTCGAGATCATTAGAGGCGGGAAAAGAATGAAGGTAAGGAACGGGGAGGAATTCAGCCACGGGATTTTTGATAGAACCATCCCGACATTCGCCTGGAGCGATTTGTTGATATCATGAAAAACCGAAATCTGGATGGTCGGACGAGGATTCGAATCTTCGTCCTCCAGAATGCGTGGACAGAACGTTACTGCTCGCCCCCCATACTCGGTGTTTATCATAAAGGTTTTGTCACCGTCTTCGTGGCCGTTACTGAATTAGGAGTTAACGTTCCTTGACGGAAGCTACTTTCCTTACCTATTCACTATGTGTTAATGTTACAATACCAACATTAGTGTGGAACAAGCAACAAGACACATTATAGCAGAGGCTGGGGATGTGGCTGAATTTGGCAAAGTTTCCATCTTTGACAAGCTTCTATATCCAGTTTTAGAAGTTCCTGTCCAAACGATGCAGCAGTAGATTATTTTTGCAATAGTTTCGTTCGTATTTGGGTTAACGTTTGTGGACTTCATGATCTTTTCAAGCATGTCTTTTTAGCGCTCCATATTGCCGTACATAATTTGCCAGTGGTGTCTCCAATAATTCACATGTTGGATGTGGTCAGTTTAATGATGAAAGCTTCTGTGATGCATGTCTGTGCTCTATTAATAACTGCGCCAGTGGTTACATTAAGATTGCCATCTGATGTTCAAAATGATACGAAGTATCTGCGGATTAAATCGTCCCTTTTTCCTTATGCCACTGCGGCAAACGATCCAGGATATCCGCCCATAGATTAACGCTGTGACAACCAACCATTACTTATGAGCTTGGCGGATTAGATTTTACAACGTTTAACTCAGTCAGTAACAGTTATACCGGCTGTCGAAGTGTATATTCGCTGATTCAAGATCAGTTTGAGGGAAATTGCATCGAACTATGTTTAGTTCGTGAATTTAATTCTTACAGATATTATGTATTAGGTATTGTACTACGTCTTTCTTTCATTTTATTCCGATTATTGTTTGAAATAATTATTCACGGATACGTTACGCGGCGTCCATTAATTACGTGAAGTGAAATTTGGGGGGAGGGGGGAGAGGATCGACAGAAATCTCACGTCATATTTTTAATTCATTGAAGAACAGTGGTGCTAAAAAAACTCAAGGTCTCCAGAGGTCGTCAGCATGGGATCTCACCTCACCACAGGGTAGGTCCCCACCATCTCACCACCGGGGGAGGGGAGGGGTGTCAGATTTCCGAAAAAAAAACAGCTCACGTAATTATTGAACGTCCCCTTAGCAACTGAAAGAGGTAAGACTCAGAAGGTCTGCCAGTGTAGTACTTGCTAATATGTATTTTTTTACGTCATCAGTCTCTATACAGGTTTGATGCAATCCTACCTCTTCCTATCCTGAGCTAACTTTTATTCTCAACATACTGATCACATTCTTCATCCTTAATCATCTGCTTCACACATTCTAATCTTTTTGTTTCTACAGATATTTCCTTCGATTGCTCTTCTACTAAGAAATTAACCAATATCGTATTTCTGTGTGATTTTTCCTAAACTCCTTTCCTCTTCCATAATTTCCAGAAGATGCTGACTTCATTCTTCGTACGAACACTTAATTTTCAACATCCAGTTTTAGCACAAGTACTGTCCGCCACACGGTTGTAAAGAGTCTCAAAATCATGATGAATATGTTGCATCTGCATCTCAACAATTTGAATCCGTTACGACGGAGCCTGTAGATATTCACATACAACTTGAATACGGTGAGAATTTAGCCGCCAACATGTCTGCAGATTGTCTAATACTATTCAATCGTGTTGTGGAATACATATTGCTGATTAGTGTTATGCGCAAGCTAATATAAAAAAAGCAGCGTTATCGTTACAACCATCTTCTTGGACGCAATGGGGTACAAGACCAGAAATGGTGTGCTTGTTTTGAAGAGGTTGATGTATGTAAAATCCAGTCTGACAACGTTATCGGTCCGCATTGCATCTCTGTGTCGTCACCAGCACATGGATGTAATGACCGAACAGTTGGATGATTGGCAAAATATTATGACTGTATATCCTGTATTGTTACTAGTGCAAATTTCAGTAAGGTATATATTATTTTACATGCAATCACAAATCAAGATTATGCCATAGCATTCGTGAAAAACATGGATTAGGCTAATGATTCTAGAAGATTATCTGAAAGAATGTCTGCTACATTACTGAAGATATAGGATGCCTGCACTAGGAGATCTCAAACTAAATAATTTTTCTAGAAAGCTTTATAAATGACATATAATAATCCTCTGAGTGCTGCTGAAAATGCATTTTTAATCCCCACTGGTGAATAAAAAAATAAAAATTAGATCTGGTGTATAGTCCATAACACTTCACATCTCAATGATTGCAGTTTCATCATACCTTGCTTTACGATACTCTAATTACTGTCTAACACTACGCTATTGACATCGTCAAATAACAAACAAAAATTATGTGCAATGAGTTCCAAGATTAACAGAGTATAATTCAGTGTAGACCTTGGATTGTATGACTGTATGACACATCACTTACACATGCAGTCAGAATGTGCATTTCAATTAATTTTGCCCTAAGCACGTGAAATATGATGTAGCACTTTATCAGATAATGTGCGCCCAATTTCTTTTGTAGGACCTCACAACGGGACCAAAGGAGGTGGTTATAATAGTTGAGCGTATCAGGAGCATAACAGAACCCAAGTGGAACTATAGTATGGCGCCCCTGCTAATAGAAATATAACACGAAATATGTGCATCTCAGCAATAACCAAGGTATCAAAACAAGTTTAATATGGATAATGTCTCACAAAGGGATCAAATAGAATGAATGTTTAGGGATACACTAGCCAAAGAAGTCATCTCAAACGGACAAAGTATAGAACTACCACTCCCCCTACCTGCATTCCTGCAAGATATTAAACAGAGAACAAAGAATAGATGGCAAACAGATTGGAGCAATTTGATGCACCATAAAGGAGATTTTTACAGCCGTATCCAACCACGTGTCCATTCCAAACCGTGGTTCCATAACTGGAAAATTAACAGACGCCACTTAATCAATATTATTAGAAGCCCATTCCATCACGGTAACTTTCCGAAACACCAAAATTGGATAGGTCTGAGAGAAAATCTCCTATGTGACTGCGTTGATCAAGCAGTAGGACATAAATCATGTTCTGTTTTCTTGTAAAACACACCAATATTCAGGACAAAACGCTGAAAGTACTTACAAAATGCAATACTACTCTTCCAACCAGTTTAGCCATTGCTCTCTCTTCAAATAAACACCAAATATAGAAAAATCATAATGTCCTTTTTGAAGGATGGAACCATTCAAATATAAATCTAAGACAATTAGGGAACCCAATAGAAAATGCTGGGAACAAAGTTGGTACATTGACTATTGTATACCACCCGATCAGTAATATACTCGCATACTGTCATCATGTATATATCATACTAGAATAAGTGCCCAGTGTGATTGTAATCAAGTGCTCTACATTGACCAAAACAGATTTATGTTATAGCGTCAGAATAATCCTACTGATTATACAATGAACCCTATACTGAATAGATGAGAGATATAACAATGTATCTGATTTCACGTCGACATATTATATTATATGACCAAGAATGTAAACTGATGTACATATAACATCTAAAAGAACCGGAATGTAAATTGTTGTAAAATAAAATGCAATGACCTTAGCTGTAGAGCCGATAAGGCCGAAAGCAATTAAATTAAAAACAAAACAAAAACCTTATAGATGTCACAGACTCTTTTTGGAGAAAATATTGGTCACTGCAGACTGGCCGCAAGCATCGACTACGTTAATTCACGGAAGAAACATTGCTGGCAAGTTTTCACCCTACAGACGGTGTGGTGGCAGAATGGAACGCGCCCGTTAAATACATTGGGCATCAAGTTAACCACCCGGTTTCCCATGTTCCATTTTCATATGTTAGCGTACATTGTTGTATCCAATTTTTTAGGCACTACAACCGGAGCAAAATCGTGGTTCGTCGATAGCCCGATGATTAGACCGTTTGTATCACTTGCTTTCGACTAGTATGCTGACGCGAAGTAGAACACTAAAGGAGACATTTCTGCAGATTGAACCGAGAGTTGGCTTAGTTTAGGAAAAATGGGTGGTATAACGCCACATGTGTACTGTAATCATCGGGATGTATATGCATCCTTTGAAGAAGCAAGCTACCACCCCAGTGACGTGCTCCACCTGTCACTGACGCGTAGGGAGGGTTATAGATGGGGTAAATAACTTAATCGATAAATCCGAATTTATATAACATCATGTGCCGGTTGGTCATTAGTAATGATGTAACTTCATGGTTACAGTCCACCTGGGAGTCATAAATTATTCTAATGCCCGATAAACCTGTGAAAGCCTTTAAACAAACACTCTACGATTGATTTGGATTTGAACAGGCACCCCTATTAAGGGGCTATTAAGGTTATGAGTCGCGTGTTCAGATGCGACAAACATGTCAATGTGGACATTAAATTTGTCCAAACCACTATTAGCGAATGAGTGATATGGATTTAAACAGGTATTAGACAGCTACTCAGCACCCATTGTTTAATAAGTGTATATCTGATGGAACTGTTCTCAGATGTTCGTCCCTTTCGTATATTAGTGAAATGCCCCCGTTTTTAAACTGTGACAGGATATTCTCTGGCTCTGAAACCTAACTTCATTTGAGGATTTCGACGAGCTGTACGTCCCCTTTACACGGTAAGTTTAACGGGTTGTAGGTAACCACTACAGAGACAGAATGCGCGGTAACCACTCGTAGAACTAACTGACCTACCTTTGTATCATAATCATTCACTTTTACAAAAATCTTGAAGAATAAATAAAACTAATGTATTGTCTATCTGTGAAAACTCTCTAATAATATAGACAATTATTTACCAATTTTAAGTACGTGTCAAGTGTAATTTTCAATGGCGAATACCTCTATAGACGATCAACAGAAACAAATACTTTCCACTGCATATTCCTCATCAGAAACACAAGAGGTTAATCTCAAATAAAATTCTAAAAATCTAGGAACCTTAGTTTGTTTATGAACCAACAGAAACATCTGGAGTGAAGATCTTGAGACACTTGAAAAGTACCTCGTTAGAGGATTAGCAAAGAGTTGATGGGGAGGAATTGGTAGTATAATCTATCGTGAAAGAACAGCAATCCTTAGGTAGAAACAGAAAGATTATTTACTGAGAATGTTGCCAGTAAGATCACAAAGTATAACTCCCGACTAACAGCCAATGTTACTGCAAAAAGTGGAAAGACGGAGTGAACCTGGCACTCGGAAGGATGTGGGTTCAAATCCCAGTCCTGACATCCAGATTTCGTTTTTCCGTGGTTTCCCGAAATCAATACAGGCGAAAGTCGGAAGGGTTCCTTCAAAAGGGCGTGGCCGAATTCCTTCCCGGAACTTGTCCTCAATTTTCTCTCGCCTCGACGAAGGGTAAGGCCAGAAGGAAAGACTTAAAGAAAGACCGAGGATTCGATGGTGAGATAGTAAAGGCCTTAGGGCGTACATCTAGACACACGGATGTCTGTACCGGTGCTTTATTTTAAAACGACAGCTTTCCGCACCCATTTCCAGCTTCGTAATTTCATTTACTGACGCAGCAATATTCTAATGGTATAATGTACATTACGTGCAACGCTGTACGAAGATGCTTCATGTAGGTTGAGTTTCTCTTGTTTATTCCTGTTGCACGAACGTCCTGCACATTGTCTTGATAACCGATTCACGACTAGTGGACTTGCATCAGCAAATTAATCGGGACCTTCGGGTTGTCCCTGGTGTGTACGTCATCTGCTCATACCGAGTAGGGGGTTTACACTGGGTGATGCCAACGCTAATACAATTGGTAACTTTTACGGATGCCCGCTCTGGTAAAGGCCTGGCGCGCTGCCTCACGCTGCTATGGACGCTGGTTTGAACCCAGCCTGGGATACGGGTGGTTTCCAACTTAGTCTTTTGTCCGCTCTGTGTTATTCGTCGCTAATGCATGATCTAGATATATCTAGTTCATCATGCATTAGCAACTTTAGTCTTTTGTCCATCAGAGGAACCACTACATTTATCATTCTTCGCTGAACAGTTTATTTGAATAATTCATAAGAAAATCAGAGACCTAAGCAAAATGAAATTAACTTTGTGCGCTAATACAACTGATATTTAGGCCTTCACATAATTTCGTACACATAGACATGATTCCAACAATTACTTTCGTTTACCAATGATGTAAACCATGTTCTACTGGAGTTTCTCAAACTCCAGTGAACAGGAAGGAATGCGGCCATGGCCTTATGAAGGAACCATTCAGGTATTCGCCTTGAGAGATTTCAGGAAAACATCCAAACCCGAAATCTGGATTGTCGGACTGAGAATAGAACTATCGCCTTCCATTGTGTGGGTTAAAAATATTTGTAACGGTAAGGATACTGAAATGACCCACGTTTATCATAATGCTATTGCTCATCTGTTCTTTTTTTTCTGCGTGAACGATAAATGTGAGAACATTGAAATGATTTTTGATGAATGTTAGCAGTGGAGCAAAAAAATGCATAACATTGAAACTTTAATGAGTTGGCATAGTGAAAACGTAGAGTCGAAGATATTGATGTTGTGTGATATAAAGCGAACAAATCCAGACGACAATAACATGTTCTTAATGCACAGTAATCGTTTAAATGTCGTGTTTGGAGAAGAACTTAACTGTTACCGTTATTTGGAATTTGGTAATTTTTATGTGTGAGAAAACAATTAGTAAATTGGTTGTTTCTCTGCTGTAATTCATTTACGTAATAGATAGTAGAAAACAACGATACGATCTAAAATGTACTTCAAATTTAAAATTTCATAGCAGAAACTTAGAATTTATTCCATAACTTAAAATTCCCGCATATTTGTTCTTGTATAGCTGCGGGATTGATTGCTAGTAAAATATAAATATTATTTCCAGTACAATCATACGTAAAAAGTAACGTGTTGTTGGATTGATGCCCACACAGAAGAGATTTATTAGGTTTTGCATATACTGAATGAGATTTCAGCTATACTATTTGATTTAATTAGAAATTTTTGAATTGAATTCTTATCTCCAAACGGCATTTCACTTGTTCCTAGAGAAACAATGGTACGGGGGTGTCGAACAACACAGCGTCCTTCTAAAAATGGTATCGACTGACTTATAAATCGCTAATAGGAACGGTCTGGTAACTCAGTGGACAAGGTGCTCGCCTAATTAATTTAGAGTCCCGGTTTCGAATACCACTGTGGCCACGAATTTTTATGGTCTGTATTTTTTTATGTGAGATAGGCCATGTCGCTCCGTGGTTCGGATTCCGCGTTAAGCTGTACGTCCTAGAAATAGGAACTGGCCGTCCTACCTCTGAAACAATTGTTTAGTATGCCTCCTTCTGGAGGATCCAACCTACCTTCGGGGATTAAGATTTTTTTCGGTTAAAACCTAATAGATAGCTAAGTCTACAATCTGATGCGTCATGCTTTAGGACTATCGAAAGGTCTTTAGTTAAATACATTGACTGAAGCAGCCTCTAGATACACGCATTACCTCTTCCTGTAATCTTCTCGGAGTGCTATTAAGTCGGTCGTTTCTATTATAACTGTGGATATTCCAGCGCTTAGACACGGCTCATCTGCCTCAAGGCAAAAGAACTGGCAGCACGTTTGCAAAAAAACTGCATCAGGACAGACACAGTTTCTTTTATATCTTTCTCTGTCTTCGCTCTGAACAAGTTTTTAGTTTACGCCTTAACTTTAGTAGTGAAAGGCTTTTCGTTAAAAAAAAAATACCGGAAGTGTTACACCATTCCAAAATTCAGTATTCTAATTGAATAATCCGATGACCGAAATACACGAGGCCACGGTATATTTATTAGGATAACAACGAATTTTGCCACGGATGTTGCGCAAAACTTTATTTGTCACAGAAAAATGTAAAAAGATAAGCTGTCAGGAATTGCGCAATGTCTTATCAGGTGGGGGACAAATGATTGCTATGAAATGCATCACACAATTGATAGATTTGTCTTTGAAATAAATTTTAAAGATAGCATTTTTTAAATAATTCAGAAAGAAATGTTTACTATTCGATGAAAACTTATGCCAAAAGCAAAATATATTACACAATGTGAAAATTAACTCCTCTCTTTTTTTTGGTAAGATATAATTACTGAAATAATTTCATTTTGTCTCACCTTTTTAAATATATGATAATGTACTGTTATCGCATAAATTTTCAGTTTGAAGAATTCAACGTCTAAATCAATGCATACACTTCCGCAGTTCCCCATTAAAAAACTGAGGGTGGCACAAGTTGTTTTGCATCAAACCTGCACCTATTCTACATAAAATATCTAAGAATTTAGTTTCTGTTTTGGCTTTATGCCTCTTCGATGTTGAGGTAATTAGAGGCTGGTAGCAAGGAATGGGAAGGAATTTGGCCATGGTCTTTGGAAGGAACCATCTCGGCATTCACATGGACTGATTTGGGGAAACCTCTGTAAATTAGTTCCTATGTATCGCAGTCTCCCATTATCCTTCCCTTTGATCGATTTTATGAATTGATTCCACTTCTATACTGTTACGGCCCATTATTTCACGAAAACAGACGTTTCTAACATTAAACTGCTCACTTTATACAAGTTGTCAGAGGAATTCGTTTTGTTTCTCATGCTGATTACCACGCACTTTTTTTTTAACGTGTAGTTACATCCGGGTGTCGTCTAATGTTTAAATTTTGAGATGGTCTTATTTTTCCTTATAGACAACGTATAATCAGACATTCGATGCCTAAATTATCGCCTGTGGTTTGTTATTTCCTTATAGATAACAGCATCGTCAGTGGAGAGATTTAAATAACAATTAAGGTTATTTACAAATCGTTTGTAAAAATAAAGGAGTGGTTCTACTACACTTCTTGTAGAACGTCCAATCTGAAGTTTCGTCTTTTGTCTACTTATGTATCTGTGGCATACTTTCATTAGCCGAACGAAATTATTTTCATAAAATTTTTTCTTAGTTTCGTGGTTGATTTCAAGGACAGATTAAATTCTGATTTTTCTTCCTTTTATCGAAAATCTGTGTGTATATTCTTTTTGAACAATTTTTCCTTGAAAACTGATAAGCGATCTGAAAATAAAACACAAAAATTTTATAAGCGCTTTCCTACACGCTCAAACAAAACAATATACAGTATTTTATAGCAACGTTTGTTACTGCGCATTGGCAGCTAATTGTTACATATTATGAACCCTATAACTTTTTTAAATAACGAGTAGGTAAGTCAATAAATTCCATGCTTAGCAGGTCGTACCTTTTAAAACTGTAATATTTAAATATATATGGCTGTTCAAAGATCTACTTCAGCAGTGTCTCCAATAACTGTGCTTATAATTAAAATACTGCGTTTATAATTGAGTTTCATGTTCTAGTAGATGAGAGGACTCCACATCTTAGAATTTACTACAGTTTCCTTAGGATGACTGAAAGTAATAATTTACTTAATAACAATTTACCCCAGACAACCAGAGATGTATGGGAAGTTGCTGGAGAGTAGTGTCATAATCTTATCTGTTATGAATACATATTAGCCTATTTTGTATACAAATAACAAGAACTGAATATGGATCAATGACTTAATAATTTTCAAATGATTCAAGTTTTAACACTCTAAGATTCTTTCCATGAATTCATATTTTATCAATGGAAATAAAAATAGAACAGAGGATAGGTCAGTTCAATCTGAAATAACATGATTGTCTTCATTCGAAATATCAGAGAGGCTTGAAACAATTAACTAGTCATATGGTATAGATGTTTAATTCTGTCAGTTAAAATTCTGAACTATGATTTCTATACACACATTTAACAGACATGTAGTCAAATTACAAATTAGTCAGATGGTTATTTACAATACTGTGGTTATTTCTGATTCATTTTGGCTAGATTGCAACGAAGTCGTTGCAGCCCTAAGAAAATTGCGGGTGATGAATGGAAAGGAAATCAGCTTCGTGTACTTCAAGGAACCGTTCAGGAATTTGCTTTAAGAGATTTCAGAGAACAACTGGGAAAACAAACATTTTTATGGTCTAATCGGGATTCTAACGTGACTGTTGTATTTTCTACCCAGCCGAAACCTTTCCGATTTTAATATATTAACCGCTCATTGCACAGTTCTTTTTTTTATTTTTGTTAGGGCTTCGCGTCTCGTCAACGTCTAGAAGGGATAGGTCTACAGTGATTTTAGAAAAGCCATGGAAAAACGAAATCTGTGTGGCCGTATCGAGGATCGATCCCACGTCCTCCCGAATGTCAGACCCGAGCGATAATCACTCGCAGTTAACTGAGAGGAAATTTCGACAAAGTTTAGGTATTTCACTTCCTATCTAAAGGCGTGATTCCTTTATGGTTAAACATAACTGCTCCGAACTTCTTAACGAGATGCCCTTCGTAACCTCAAACGGTGATAAGCAGCTGTTTGTTTGTGATTAAGTGGACGAGGGTCTACTTTTCCTTAAGCCCTCCACATTTGGGGAAATGATTTTGAAACAGTTTACTTCGTCTCGTGCTTCCTCTCCCCCTCAAGAGTGAGGTTTAGTTTGTATTTTGTAATAGAATATAAATTCATCATACAAACGAAGAAAAAACTGATCGAACTGTCGTTCATGAGTGCAGTAAGAAAGTAAACTGCAGTGGCAGTAACATGCAGCCAAATAATTCTTCAGCCTGTGTACAGATCATACTGTGTGGATGTGAAAGCTCGGAAAAATCTTTGTCCTACGAAATTACTTCTTCAACGGCGTCGTGTAGCTGAAGAGTTTATATCAAAAAATAACCAGCTCACTCCAAGATTGCAGGAATAATGAAAGAAGGAAGTTCAAATCTTCTTCTCCTCCTCATGATTCTTTGCCAGATTCAGGGCATAGATAGGCTTACCTGGAGGGTGTACCCATCAATAGCGCATTCGGGAGGACGCGGGTTCGAATCCCCGTCCGAGCATCCAGATTTGGCTTTCCATGGTTTCCCCAATTCACTCCAGGCGAATGCCGGGATACTTCCTTCAAAAAGGCCATGGCCGAATTCCTTCCCGTTCCTTGTCCCCAGTCCCATCCCGCCTCTAATAACGTTAGCCGTCGACGAGGCGTTAAAAAAAAACAATCAATAGAAACTCTTAGGAAGACGAACTGGGGTTGGTTTCCTGTTGCCTCTCCAATGTGTGTTCGTATGTGTTACTGTAGGTGTGGATGGCTGTCAAAGTACTTGTGTTTAGTACAGAATGTTGTGTGAAATGGGAGATGACGAAGGGAGGGGGGTGCACTTGCACCCCCCTGGCATCCCGGGTAGCCGTCTGGGCAGTTGTAGAGCTAAAAAAAAAAAAAGAAGCAATCCTGCGGTGCCGGCCCATATCCGAAAGACTCCAAAGGATTGTCAGACTTAAACATCTCTTTCCGATGGACCATTCACCATCAACAATGCCGTATGCCCTCACTCCATTCTTACTGGGGAAAGGTTAGGGATTTAACCCAGGACTTTGACGCACAATCTGGTTATAAGGAATTGTGCACCACCACCTCTCCTACCCTAACGGCCAAGTCGTGGTGATGAATTTTTTTTCCTCCACGAGGACTTGAACCAGCTAATCCCGTGTCAGCACCGGACACCATACGGTGCCGTAACCAACTGAACCTAAGGTCAAATATTAACTTAAAGATTCCTTGCAGACGTTCTAATATACTTAGAAATTTTATTTAAAAAAAAAAACATCAATTTTTTCGGTTGGTACTAAGTTTAGGTGCAAAGAAATATCTCACTATGGTGGATAACAGTAACAACGTACGACTTTCACTTCTTTGTAAAGTTACTGTAAAATGCCATCTGAACACTTCTTCTTTACGTGTTCACATTCCATATAAAAACAAAACTTACTCACTAACGTTTACATAACCTCAAGTGTCAAATATTTTCGGGAAATCGTGTATGCTTAGCAAGATTGTAAATAGAGGCAAGGTCAGATGCTAGCCAACAATATTTAAGAAATATGATGATAAAGAATATCACCCGTAGTTTTGAGGATTCGCTCTCCAAGATGCCAGAGAATCATCAACGGAGGTAGTGTGGTAGGAACAACAGCTATCCACATTCCACTGAGCTTCAACATAACTGCTACATTAAACAAACAATAAAATTAATTTGACGGATGTACCACAAAGGGGAAACTGTTTCTTAGTAATGCGTTCAATGAAGAAGTGTAAAGGGTTGAAAATTTTTGTTATCATTTCCAGAGGGAGTGTCGATAAATTACGTGGCTTCGTCTAAAGAGGGGGGGGGGAGGTGTCGCTGGAAATCTACGCTGAGCTAAGTGGGGGGGGGGGTTCCAAGCCAAGCCACATAGCTTATTCATATTATTTGTCACAGTTAAAATAAGGCACAAAACACACTACAGCATGTGAATATTTATTTGTGTTATTTAACTATCTCCGTATGTAATTTACGATAGTTACAAGAGAAAACAGTATAAAATGTGTTCTGGAATCAATAGGGAAAAAAGCTACGTGCTACGTGGGGGTGGGGTGGGGGGGGGGTAGATGCAAAAACCACGCCGGGCTACGTGGGGGGAGGGGGTTCACAGGTGGCCAAAATTGAGCTACGTGGTTTATCGACGCTCCCCAGAGAATTCAACTTATAATGGTTTCCAGCATAAAATATTATTTTTTAAGCATTACTATTTCCTGGAGTCTACAAGCATACATTTAAAGTCTCTTGCATTTTCTTCGATTTTACTTTCTCTTACTCAGCCATATAAAAATATAATTTTAAATTTTTGAGGTTTTCAGACTCTCAAGTAAAGATAAATGAGGATTGGACGTTTTCAACGTGTGCGGTAAAAATATTATCTGATGCAAATAAAAACCGTGAAACTGAAGTTGTTAAGTATTCATTAGCTCCAAAACTGAAATACACTAAATAGCTGGAGTGAAACCACCCCGAGAAAAATTGAATTCGGGTAACTACTTTGCAGCTGATTCTGGGAGACAAATTTGATTTAAAAATACAGCTAAAATAAAATCCTCTTGATGCGAACAGGTCCCTAAAATTATACTTTATTGTTTTTTGTTTGCTTATGGCTTTACGCCTCGCAGAGGTCATTAGAGGCGGGAAAGGACTGGAGGCAATGAACGGGGAGGAATTCGCCCATGACCTATTGAAGGAAGCATTCCGGCATTCACCTGGAGTGATTAGGGGTAACAATGGAAAACTCAAATCTGGATGCCCGGACTGGGAGTCGAAACGGCGTACTCCGGAATGCGAGGCCAGAACGTTAACCGTTCACCCACCACGCTCGGTTTGAAAACTACAAAGTACTGTCTTTAATTAACTACGGGAGTATTATAGTCTACCACCACATTCGAAGAACCTCTAGCTGGGATTTTTTTCGAACAATATAATTGGTGGGTTAGGAGTGCTGTCGAAAAACTACAAACTGACAAAATATATATGAAGAAGTTGCAAAATTTGATTACAGGCAACATTGTTGGAAGTGAGAGAGGTGGCTCTGCATCTACATGGTTCAACTTTCGTTTTGAATGACTGTGGGGTTCGACACCCGCATATAAACTTTTAGAGTGTACTTTACCATATCTAATCGGAATGATTCCAGACAAATTCGAAGATGATTGCTTACAAAAGACTGTCCCATTATTCTTTACAAAAAGCACTCTAAGCGTAGTTATCAGCCAGAAATAATTCTTCAGTCGGCAATCATTGCGCACAGACGCTTGTGTTGGTGACAGAGTCCGTGCACGGTTTTCGGAAAAATTATATTTCGACTTTCCATGGAGTCCAGAAACACCTAAACTCAAATTCCGGAATAGTAATTTAATATAAACCATAATTAATCTCTTTTCCTTGACGACATTTCTAATGCTGGCTATCAAGATACAGCCGACGAAAAACTATGGAGCCCCATGTAAGAAAAACTGTCGCACTTTCTCCAGTCAGAATTTCAGAATATTACCAAACCAACTTGTCGGAAATAAATTACCCTCTTCCCAAAGGGATGCTATTCGGAGAGCACGTGAAGAATGGTACCGCTCAAGCTATAGTAAATCTTTTACATATATTCTCGAAATGACGGAGGGAGAGAGTAGTTTGGGAAGTACCAGCATCGAGAAAGTCAACAGTCCCGTACATCTACATACTTTCTCCAGTGTGTGTCCTGTGACATTCCAATAAGATTCTGTGCTTTATTTCTTTCTACTATTGCTGATACTGCGATAATTTTGGGACCGGACAACCCTTCCGAGTCTCCCGGCCAAAAACCACCTTAATACTCAGGACACACGTCTCATATTCATTCAAAGCAGTTGACACAACAATAATATTGAGACTGATAGTTTAGCCTTGCTGCAAATCGTAAGATTTCTTGCATTAAATCCTATGATCATTTCTCCGACTTTGGAAATCATTACAAATGATAAATGCTCAAAAAGAAATAGTTTCTCATACCATGTGTATAAATGCTGTCTAGGATCGAAGGTGGGAGAAGTACAAAGAATATAAAACTGTGTACATTTTTATGAGATTTTGTTCAGCATCTTTTAGTATGTGTATTTTTGCTCCGTACATTTTACGTACCAGCGTCACCGCAATTATTTGTTTATGGTGTTTCAAAAAACATTAGCAATAGCATAAAGCAGTGCTCCAGCTAATTTTATTTGCTTAGCCAAACTATTTCCGTTATGTTTTGTATCAATGGTATTTCTCAAATCATAAGATAGTATGGTTCGTATGTACTGACCTATACACTTCATATATCAATTTGTTGAGGTAAGTAACTGCAAGACACTATGAAGCGTTAATACAGATCTGTTTTATGTATTGAAGAGGGCGTTGTCTGACCCGGACACGCAGGTTCCCGTTATGACAGCAGCCAAGGATTTCTGGATAAGTAGCCAACAGCTGATGGTCATAACGGTTGCACGTCCTCAACCGGACAGAAAGAAATAATGCCTATTCGCAGAACACGTATTTCTTATGTATCTTTTCCGCTGCGTATTTCCTATTTGTGCAATACAGGGTAAAATTTGCTGGGTTAGTAGTTTCGCTTGCAAAAGTGCTCTCGATATTAAGGTTCTGTTGTACTGTGGCGATGTTGCACTGCGACGACCAGGTAGACAGAATATGGAAATAACAGGGGTAGTTGGCTACGGCAAATTTACATAAGGCACAAAAACTTACTACGGCCAGACAAAATTCTCACTTTCGGCCTCATCCAACCATTAGTTTCGAATGTGTAACCAGGGAGCTTGTGAGATCCTAGGAAACTGGAGGCTAAATTTAATGGACTGAGCAATCTTAGTGAATATCCCCAATAGTAAGTGTTTTTATGGTATTATTTAAAACGTGTTTCTGTTAATCCTTTTTATATTATTTTATCTATATACTTCTAGCGTTTATCCATGCTCCTGCCAAAGTATATCACTGTACTGTATTGGTCCTACCCACTCAGAATGTAACAGATTTTCCGTTACCGAGAAATAGAGACGAGAATTGTTAATCATAGGAATGAATCAATGGGAACTATGAAATAAAGCAATATATGAAATTTCAAACTTTGTCTATCGTGTTAAATGCTTGAAAGTTCTATTCCTCATGTTGCAGTTAGGGGGCGTCCATTAATTACGTGGGGTGTTTTTCCGGAACCCCGGACCTTCCCTCCCTTCTGGTGCGATTTGGTGAGATATGTTCGGACGATACCTCTCCCCCCCTAAGATGACGTGACATATTGACGGTACCGCCCCCCCCCCCTCCTTCTGCTGATCGATCCCCTCCTGTCCTTCAAGAATTTCAAAACCTCACGAGAGATTTCAGTTGACGCCTCTCCTCCCCCCTTTGTGAGTTTTGGTGAGATTTCGCTGGACCCCCCTCCCTCCTTTTCCCTATTTCACTTCACGTAATTAATGGACGCCTCCTTATTGTCATGGTACCGTTTCGTACCTAAACTAAGCGTTTTTCTTAACCTCTTCAGTCCCGAGTTATCATATGTGATACCCCCAGGTATTTTTTTTTTTCGGGCGTGTCCGTAGCTGAACTTTTTCTGTCCTACGACACACACCGTGCTTCTCACAGCCAATTTGTTCGATCTTCTGCCGAGCGTCACAAGTTGGCAGCACTGATTGGAAACTTGGGATTCTGCAGCTGTACAACATGTCTCGTCGAAATAAAGGTAAAGTCATATCTTTTTTTTCCATTTACAAGTGTTTTCACTGCTTTAATAACTTATTAAATCTGTACAGACATTTCTCAGTTAAAATCAAGCTATAAATTGGTGTTATAACGAATTTAAACCATCTATAAAATATTAATTATTGTTTAAAAAAATTCATGGTCATTCATTGTCAACTAGCATTAACACAAAGTAAATAACACAATAGTAGTTCACAAGCACTTTTATTATGAGCTCAGGACTGAAGAGGATAAACCACGTAATAACTTGAGTTTTCAATTCTGAAATATTAGTGTTTTCGCCAATCAAAATATAGAAAGACACCTGTGGACATTGATTCTTACAGATTACCAAATCCTGATATAATGAGGCGATAGTGCTGAGTTATTAAGGACACTCGCTAAATCGCACGTTCTTGATCAACAACAAATGTGTGGAATGCAGTGACTCATGTATTAAATGATCATGTCGTAATAACAGACTCACGGTATCTAGTGATGATCCGATTCATGTAAATACGAGTAAGTACTCGATACTTTGTTTCGATACCGAGTACTTTTCGTATTCGAATAAATTCATTCGATACTTACTTGGTATCGGAAGAAAAGTACTTGTATCGAATCGAAAGTATCGAAACGCACCCGTTGGAAAATTCTAAACGCATCAACCTTCCTGCGCCACTCAGTCGCGCCTGCGAAATTAATTTCCCTCTGACCTCAAGTTGGTAGCATTGAAAATCAAACAAAAACAGTCTTAGAATAGGCAATATAATCTCAAACTGTTTGTTTTAGGTCCCTATTCCATTGTACGATAATAAAGTTGTACTTGGCGCGTATTTCGCTATACCTGGCCAATGGTCGCTCCCGCGCAGTCCCACACAAAAACTAAAAGGTATGGTTCATAAGCAACTAAGTAGCCCTTTTGAATCGGAAGAAGAAGCTGCTTCAGCTAGCGTTTCACAGGAATATCACTTCTGGAAACATCACAAAGAAATAGAAAACGCTCCGTAGTGACAAAGTTTCTGTCTACTTGTCAAACACCGTAATGTCTCTAAAAAGAAATCCATTTACAGAATGGGAAGAAATGAAACTTATATTTTCTTCTCTGTATAAATATGCACAACAGTATCTCATTGTTTTAGCAACGTCAATATTGAGTGAATGTTTGTTTTCTAATGCGGGTGAAACAATGACAAACAAAAGAAACAAGCTGTCTCCAAAATATTTGAAACAATTGCTTTTTTGGAAAACCTTCCTAAAGCGGACTTTTATTGTTTAAAAGTGTTAAAACTATAATAAATAAATATTTAACGATAAGACAAAACCTTCAAAGTATGCTTACATGTGAGCTTTATTATAATTTAATAAATAAATTAAAATGTTTACTCAGTGTTGTTTGATTTTATTACACTGGGCAAATAAAATAAATAATTTAACAACATGTCACATATATTATTTTATTTCGATATTAATTAAAAAAGTATCGATATAAGTAAATATCGATATGAGTAAGTATCGATACTTTTGCAGTACTCATATGAGTAAGTATCGCAAGACAAGTTGAGTAATACTCATTTGAGTAGGTATCGATACTTTGATGGTATCGGAACATCGCAGCGGTGTGCTGTAATAAGTTGTTACGAACATTGTCCCGCGAAGCTAACTTTCTTATACGTGTGAGAGGCCTGTTAAATTCCCTGTAATGAATACAATATTCAGTAATGTTGGTCAAACCTCTCAGATATGCAGCAGCTAAGGTTGGAAAGGCTAAAAATAACTTTTCTACGGTCTTCTAAGTCCATTTCTGTTGCTAATGTCGCAGTCGACTTTTACAGCGATATTCGACGTTTTGTGCGTTTTCGGCAAGGTTAGAATTTATGAGTTGTAATTACATATCCTCCTCCCACTTCCATATTGTTAAACGAGTTATTCCAAAAGAATAACCATAAGTTTTCTCTTTGCTGGATCAATGAAATTATTAGTTAAAAGTTTAGGAGAGCTGCCTTTATCAAATTTGATTTGTAAGGCACGTCAACCATATATTGCAACAGATCTATTGGCACCTTTAGATCAATGTATTTCTCCGATTTAAATGACAGGGGGAGATTATATTGGACTGTATATTCACAACTTGGCCACGTGATACGAAATACGAGTACAACACTTAGTGTTAACAGCAAAGCTGTACTATAGTATCTTGACCACACAATACACAGCAGAGAGAAACTATCTGATTGTAAACATTGATAGCAGATGTTCCATACGAAACATTCAGCTGACAACTATCAGTAACCAAGACGATCGAGTTTGATATAAGCAATAAATCAGCTGGTTTCAAATGGCTATTTTTTTTTTAAGTGGACTAATATTCAAACATTAGAACCTTGACTTTGGAGTTTATTTTATAGTAATTGAGTCCTGATTTGCATTAAAGGAATTCATCGTTTCTTGTTTACAAAGTCTTGTTTTTATTAAATCTTCATAATATAAATTAAATATTGAAGTGCACGAGTGTCCAATACGCACTGCAATCTTTACTTTTATGATTAAGAGGTACTATTACCTCAACATACAAAAGAAGAGTTATTACATGCACATATCAAATGTGTAGATGAAGTCAAAACCAAACATGTTTTATATATATAACACACACAAAAACACACAATGTTTTTCTGTGAATTTTCTGATCCTCCCCTTGGCGCCGCAGGTCTCACCTTATTTTGTCTCGTGAGAACTGTTATTCGTGAACGATGCGTCAACATGACATTAGCCTCTTTCTAATACTGACTGATGGAAACGCGACGTGACTAAAATATTGCTACTTCCTTCAACAGAACATGGACACCACCTGCTTTATCTCGAATAATCATCAGCCCTATATATGCTCGAGTGCCCTATGTGCCCATCATCCTGCAACAACGAAGACCTGTTTCAAGCAACACACAATGCGATTGAGGTTGCGAAGTACTGGGCCAAGTGTGTTTAAAGTTGTTGATTTACAAAATGTATTTAACTGTGTATTGTGATGTTTTTGACACGAGAATAATAATAATCAGCCCTATTTTACGACACATCATCTTCATTGAATTGTTTATCCCCTTTGAAACCTCATATTCCTTCTGGTTGGGAATCTTAGCTTTAATTTTTGAGGTAGACATAGAAGAGCAGAGTTTTAGACTTTAGAATTTAAAAATGTCGTAATCTTACATATATATATACGAGTGTCCTCATATTTCACTTTGCAACCGCAACTACCCAGCTCAGATCTCCGGTTAGGGTGGGTGGTAGTAGCCTAGAGTCTCCCACCGTGCTCTATGGTGGTTGCATGTCTATTGCTGTGTGGATGTGAGAGATATGGAGATTGAAAGTAGTCGACCTAGGACATTTTCATATTTCGACCAAAGTGTTTTAAAAAATCTTTGGAGTCATCTAGAATGTTCTCGAATGTACTAAAATGTTTTAGAATGTTCTTGAATAATTTTCTAGAATACACTTTTTCAGCTATTAACAAATGTAAATAATTTATATGCAACATATTTAGAGTGCGAACCGATTTTGACGGGACTTTCACCGGCGGGTTGCTGATTTCGCAGGGAGTAACATACGCTACTTTTTACCCTGGAAATATTAAGGTTCCCCAAAATTCTTGGCAAATGTGAACGAAGTCGTAGGCACCAGCTACTATTAGTATATGGTATTACTATATAATTATTCTATATTAGTATAGAATATGTGGAACAAAGAGCAGGTAACGACGACTGCAGAAATAACATAATCAGATAATGATAAAACTGAGGTCATAACCCAGAAATAGTAACACAGATACAAAATCAATCGACCTATTATTCAGTCGACCAAGCATAGTAACTTTGTTCAGGTGGTATCAAATTGTAAATGAAAATAAGTACACACATACATGTCCGGTCCTGTACCAGATCGCTTGATCTGGATATTGAATAAGAATCGCCGTCTGTACAAACATAGATACTCAGCATCCTTGTTTTCTCCTCTTTTCTAACAGCCTCTTTCTATTTTGCATTTGTTCTTCCTCTGGGTCGTTTTCCTTGCAATCCTTCCATCTGCTTTGAAAGTAGGCCTAATGTTCGTGTCATTCTCCTGACATTCCAAAATCATTGTATTATACTACTCCTAATTTTCTCTCACAGACTGTCTATTCCAGTTTCCTTCCTTATATCTGCCTTCTTTAGTATGTTTCTTTTCGTTTTTCCCATTACGCTTCAAGTGAACTTAATTTCTTCAGTTTGCACCCTAATTTCGTCCTGCTGAATGCGTTACCAATTATGCAGAATATTATTTTGGACTTAATAGGAATATTTTTATTCGACACCAGATGTTTAATACCTTGGTGGAAAATTCCCCCTCTTTTTTACCTCGTGATTATCCCATTCTACATTCTTCCATCAGCCGTCAACGTTGCATTCAAAAATTTAAATTTCTCCACAACATTTAATAGAGCTGCATCCATCATGATATTAATTTCCAGAGTTCTATCGATTCCAAACACCAGCACCCTACTATACCCCTCTAAAGATTCTTTCTCCTTGTTCAATTTCTCAAACTGTGGTCCGCTGACCACCTCTGGACCGCGTTGATGGGACAAGTGGTCCGTGGGCAGAATATTAAAAATTTAACGCTAACAGAATTAAAGATATCATAAAAATAGTAAATATTGTTCACTTAAAATGGATTACCGTTTAATACTACAACCGAGAATAAGCTATTAGCTGTTACCCGCGACTTCGTACGCGTGAATTTAGTATTTCATTGCTACAATTGGATATAGAAGGCTGTAAGTTACGTAAAAGATGCCCAAAAAACTGCGAGAAACAAAGCCTGAGCGACCGAGACTTACACACGCTATCCATCTGTCTCTCACAGTTCACTTAGTTTTCAAAATTTCATGACAGAATATGTTATTTATCCCGAAAAAAAGTATACTGTGTCCTTCCTAATGACACTTAGTGTTTCCTCGTCAAATTTCATCAAAACTGGTGAAAATATAACCAACAGACAGAAATACAGAATGGGTGCGCAGACTTCCGCGGTCGTTGTAGATGTTATCTTGGTTGTCCGGGTTGAACCGCGTCAATTTATCAAAACCTAACGTTTCGACCATCATTTTGCGGCCTTCTTCAGAGGACAGAGGACATAATGATGGTCGAAACGTTAGGTTTTCATAAATTGTCGCGGTTGAACCCAGACAATCAAGATAACAGAAATACAGAGTTACTGTCGCATTTATAATAATAATATAGTGTAGCTAATTCAATTTTTCTAAAAGTATTGCCAGGATATGAGGATATGAACGAATTGTTACTGTAATAGTCTATTCAATACATACCTATCCAGTCGGTATCAGAAGGAATGTTCTTTTGAGGATGGACGTCGTATTGTAGGTGCGTGCCGATAAAAACTGGAGGAGTTGTTTAGTATTAAACACACAGGTAAAAATTAGGCCCATATAAGTTAATTGTGCATAGAATTATTTTTTACGGGTCCTTGGATCGAAAAAAGTTTGAGAAACGCTATCTAGACCAACGCATCATCTGCAAATATGATTGTAATCATTTCTCAATTGCAACTTCCCTTCACCTTCGTCGTAATGCTCTACAATGCTGCTCTGAACAAAGCTGGGGATAACACAGTTCCTCAACCCTTTATTTACTTCTAACGTTGGTGTTTCCCACATTTGCTCTAGCCCGGCACTTTAGAATTTATATTTCCAGTATCCAGGATATGTTTTTCATTCCATCTACATACAGATTTCCTTCTTACTGAGTCGTATGCCTTTCAGTGTCAATAAACACAAAGATCAGTCTTTCTCCATATTCCCACTTCCTTTCACAAAATTTCCTCACTGGAAAAAAAAAAAAAAAAACAGTTCTTCTATTCTCCCTTGCGGCCCGAAATCGTGTTACTTTTCAAGCAGTGCTCTTTCAGTAGTTTTTTTTTATTCTGCTTAGAATTATTTCGTCAAAAAAATTCGCCACTGTTCCATCCCATACATTATATCTCTAAAATGTTTCCACCATTTTCTTTTTAAAAAATTTTCTTCAGATATACTTCCTTCACTTCATTCCAGTATAAGTCAATCGTGCCGGCCTCGGTAGCGTAGGGGCTAGAGTGTTAGCTCCGCGTGCCGAAGGTCGCCGGTTCGAGTCCGGCCGCGGGCATGGGTGTTTAAATGTTGTGTTTGTGAATGTCATGTCCGTCCTGTGGTGTGTCTAATTATCTGGAAATAATTCATCAGGCTGGCTGTGTGGCCTAAGATGCCGAAAGCCATTAAAAAAAAAAAAAAAAAAAAATAAGTCAATCGTATTGTTGAATTCTTCCTGTTCCCCTTCCATCTTCTATTAAGCGCTTGTTCAACAATTTTTCAAATTAATCTTGACACACTCAGGGTTATTCATAATTCTTCCACCTTTTAATTCCATCCTCACAACTCAATCTGTTGGTTGTTTCTTACGTCAGCTGTGCTTATTCCAGTCAGCATCCTCCTTTGTCTTTTGCATAAATTCTTTCCATGACTGGAATGAGAGTTAGTAACTGTGTTAGAAATAATACAAGGGATTTGAAAAGAAGGTTAGATAGAGAAAGAAAAGTTTTTTGAAAGACGGTATCTTGCAAGAGTCAAAACAAGATTAAATATTAAAAGGTTATTTAAGTAGTCACATTTGAACTTTAAGCAAAAGAAGAGAGAGAATAACAACGCGCCCGATTGTGAGGCTAAACGGCTCGTCGATAGCAAGCCCATTAGTGTCATTAGGATAGTGTCACTGACCTCATACAGTAACGCCTACGAAATCTCAAACGAAGTGGAGATAAATGTAATGTCAGGAAAGCGATGTTCATGGCGTTACTTGGCTTAGATTATCAAACCTGTTGACTTAGCATAGATGGAAGAGTATAATAGTAGGCACTGAACTACCAGCAAAAGGCACGAGAACAAGCAATCGATAAAGAAAATAGTGCACCCACCCAGAACTTAATTGAACCTGAAAATGCAGTAATTACAGTACGATTTGTTCATAGTTACTCGTATCTCATTGCAGTCGGTTTACGACTTGAAAAATGCCACCAAGGGCATTGTAAGGTTAATGTCAAATGTCGTGAGACAATAAGTAAAGTAGTTATCTATACTATCTAATAAAATTGTATAAAAGTTGTGTCTGCACATGAATTTTTCTTCAAAAAGGATAATTGCAATGTGCACTACTGATTATAGTGACGTCAAAACCCTAAAATCTGGAATTTTGTCTACCTCTATGAGCGTCCAGCGAAAACTAATACACGTATTTCAATGAAACTAGACACTGTGATAGCATATGATATCGGTTAACATATAGGATACTTTCCACCGTGATAAGTTACAAATTTTCCGATAGTACAGAATCCACAATTGTAAACTTTGTACTACTCTTCGCATATCAGGTAAAAACCAACGAACAAATTTCAACGAAAGTACACATAGTTTTTTTTTTAACTGCTTTACGTCTCTCAACAGCGAGGTCTTTAGAGACGGGAAAGGATGGGGGCAAGGAATGGGAAGGAATTCGGCCATGGCCTTTTTAAGGAAGCATCCCGGCATTTGCCTAGAGTGATTTGGGAAACCATGGAAAACCCAAATCTGGATGCCCGGACGGGGATTCGAATGCGAGGCCAGAACGCTATCCGTTACACCACCACGCTCGGTGTACACATAGTGATGATAGGTTTATATCATAGGTTAACGCACAGGATACTTTATGTCTCGATCGATTACTCAGCTGCCTAAGAAACCATCACAAAATCCATGTACTTCAAAAGACTGTATGTGTTTCAATCAACCATAGCACATAGAAAGTTTATGTAAAAAATAATTTTTGAAAGTTACCAAATGAAGTGATGAATAATTTACCAAAAACGCTTAAGGAATTTAAAATTAAAGTTTATAAATTGGAAAAGTAAACGGGGGAGGAATTTAACACTCCAGTTATAAAAGAAATTTTAAAAAAATGATATAAAAATGAGTAATTAGATGACTAGGAGAATTTCCACCGGAGCGTTAGCTCCATCGCAATTAAATTAATAAAAATAATAATTATTATTGTAATATTTATGAATAAAAGAATTCACATTGTCATTGTTTTGACCTTTCTATACATGCATACAGTTCTCTTACTATGAAATATTAGAAAATAATTCAATTATTTCCCAACAGATGACATTATCTCTATAAATGCAATGACCATGTCTTTAAATCGCACAAACTATAACCGATCGACTTTGCAATTCTATTAAAGATTTTATGTCATAGTTAATACACATACAAATAAAGCATCTGTTCGTAGATTAGTCAAGCAGCACCGCTTCTAATATTCGTTGCAGAAAAACTATGTGATCTATGCAACTTCCCTACACCCCCAACTTCCCATGTCATTTTCAAGAAGTAGTAGACACAAATGATGCGCACAACGTGTTTCAATTATTTACATACAACTCCAGAAGGAAAGTAGGAGATACAAGAAAGAGCTCCTCTAGTTTTTTCTACCCAGTCAACACTTTGACAGTTTATCTGTGAATTAACTGCGCAAATCTTCTATTCAACATTGACGAGATCGCGGGGCAATATAAGTCTGTTCGCAGACGGAAACCGCGAATGAAGTATTCGAGGCAGCTTTGATCCACTCGGAGAATTCACCAGAAGCCGTGTCATCAGGATGAAGTAGCCAGATTGATTGTTATACTGAACTGGCTACCATGGCGTCCGTTTCTACCGATTTTTTTTTACGAATTTACGGTTCATTGACATTGAGGTATTTAGAGCCGCGAAAAGATTAGGGGAGACGAATATAGAAAAAAGTGGGCATGGCCTTTTGAAAGAACCTTCCTAGGATTTGCCTGGTATTATTTCGGGAAACTATGAAAAACCTAATTCTGGTCAAGGAATGAAACTCGTGTCCTTTTCGAATGCTAGGCCCGATCTTAAACCGCTCATCCAATAGGCTCGGTCCTATCGAACTAGAGGACACTTTTCTCAACTCTACTCATACCATCCAGCAGGAATATCTTGCAAATAGAGTTGGTAGTGGTGGTGATGGTGAGTTATGTGTTGCTTTTATTGTTGATTCATGGTACGTCAACCGCATGGAGACTTGCTAGTATCAAAGATATTTGATGCGGAATGTTAAGAAAAAATAAGAAATACGGAAACATAATTGAGAATTGGCAATACCAACATAGCACTCGCCTAAATTGACTTCGTACTAGCTACTCCAAGAAAAAAAAATGAGGGTGGTTTGCTCATGAGTAAAAAATTATATCCCCAAAATGCCTCCCAAATGTTTTATTTTCGTGGATTCCGATCGCCTCATTATGCAAGTACAGAAGGCGCTGTTGACTTCGTGGTATGAGTAAAAAATACATGATCTTCAATTCTGTCTGGTAGCGGCCAGTTGACTACGAGTCAGAGCAGTATATCGAGGGCATTCTGTTACATAATCAACTTCCCTTCAAGGAGCGGAAGTAGCGGTGTGTTTTCCAAGATCGTGCTCGCTCACATACAACACGGGATTCCCTCGATCGCCTGCTTGCTGTTTATATTGCTTCTCAATGCTGTTTCATTACTGAGTACGTTTGAGACAATACGAGAAGATAGTTTCTATTGTCACTACATAGTAATGATCTGAAGTGACAATCGCACCAGTTAAATCATTTACCTCAATAGAATAATATGAAATGTCTGTACCGAGTCCAGTTCCGACTGGTATTTTGTATGACATTGTACTAAACAAATAATCAAGTCATAATTAAACAGTTTCGCTATCACAAATCCTTTATTTGTATAATTGTTTCCTGGGTGTTTCATCCCAGCATTTGCTTCAGTGCCTTTTGTGTACGGCCATAGTTAAAGGAAGGTTACAAGACAATATAAGGCGTTGCCGATGTCGCTCAGGTGTAGTAACAGTATATGCAACTTAATTGGTTAGAGCCGCAGTAGTGGAAGAAATTTTCGGCATCTGGTACTTCGACGACAAGGCTTAGAGATGGAGGTGCAAAATTCTTAGTCAACAAACCATGTACCAAAACCCTATATTAAATCCCAGATCCCTCCGTAGTGCGTACGGAGTTACGGGATAATGTTAAATGTGATTTGTCCGTCGGTTGAAGACGTTAAATCTGTGGCCCAAACGGTGTCTTTTTAAACAGTAGGCTCGAATAAGCCGGCACTGTATTTCACCCTTTCCTTATCACCTCCCAAGCGCAACGAGAATGCAGTACACCTTTTACACGACATAACACGAAACATACTGAAGAAAGCAATGCGAAAAAATTGCTAAGCTATACTCGGTTTCAGTGTTTGCCGAATACGAACAGTTGGTTGCATACCTCACATCGTTCCATCTACTCAATCGCCGAATGAAGAATCCACCATTAACTCTTGTATTTGTACTCTCAACTTTATCACAGAGCGTTTAATATTTGGGCCAGGAAGACTCGGATTAGATCCATACCCCAGGTGTGCAGATTTCGATTTTCTATCATTTCTCGAAATCACTCCAGGTGATTGCCAGAATGGTTTCTTCGAAAGCCAATGGGTGAATTCCTTCCCATACGTTGTCTACAGTCTTCTATTTGAATTAATGACCTCGACGTCGGCGAGCCGTGAAGCCCTAAAAAACCCAATTCTATCCCACTTTAGCCCTCTTTTCAACAGCCTTACCTTTCATCAAAACCACAGCCGTGGTCGTTATTTGGGGGTCCTTCTGTACGATACTGCTTCGTAAATTTTTCTATGTATCCTTTACTAACCATTTCATCTTAATCGTCGATACCTCGCGAGT
Source organism: Vandiemenella viatica (assembly GCA_031002005.1). NCBI lineage: Eukaryota > Metazoa > Arthropoda > Insecta > Orthoptera > Morabidae > Vandiemenella > Vandiemenella viatica. The sequence continues at coordinate 170,717,369 of CM061919.1, forward strand.
CTACGCACGCTTACGTTATCATACAGTTTTGGCGAGTACCTCACTGCATCTCCCCGTTGTTTTTCTGTCTGGTTACTACGTTAAATTTTGGCTTCAAAGGCTAAACTTCTTCGGTTTATAAACATATCCTTCATCACCAGTATTTTTCCGCGTAAATGATGTCTCCCTTAAGTGTTGTTTATTCAGCTTGTGTAAGTCTTAAAGCTACAGCTTACACGCTGAATTCGCCAGACGAAGAGTATTTGCTTCTTGAAGAGTTGCTTGCATAACTGATTTCTCCAAGCGATGAGCACCGAGCTAAAAATATGGTGTAGTCTACGAATGGTACTGTCAAGAATCCCAAATGACCGTCACGTAACTGTGACTTCTTGATTTTGAAGTTACTATAGTTAAAATCTATGCTCAAATGTACTTTGCTGTTGATTTATTTCATATGTGATGGCGAACCCAACACAGACGGTAGCGACCGTAACTTTGCTCATACATGTCGATGCTCAGTTCGGAAAACCTCTAGTAAAAATAATTGAATCCTGGTACGAAATTAATATTTTTATTGGTGATTTTTTTAGATATAGTTTCTGTAGTTGAATAAATGATTATTCAGCAAATATAATGAAGTTCACACACGTTTTTCTTCAAAAAATATAAAAATTTTCTTAGAATTTTTTTACTTTCTCATAATGGTATATTCTGCTAGTGTTAAGTCTTTACGTTCTTCAATAAGATGCAGTGTAAGCTAAAATAAAAGGAAAATTGATTCCTTCAGTATTATGTCCACATTTGCGGCTTTGGTTATTACGGAATCATTAGGTGTAAAATCCTTCCTCGTCCTTCTGATCCTCCATAACAGTATCTCTTAGGTCGTTGTCCTTTGATTCATTCCATTATCAAACTTATTATTTGTTTAAGGAATCTTCCACGTCTTTCCTTTCTTTGCTGATATCCTCATCTCCTCTCATTAGGAGGCGTCCATTAATTACGTGAGGTTTTTTTTCCAGAATTCCGGACCCCCCCCCCCCCTTCCGTGGTGAGATTTGGTGAGATCTGGTCGGATTCCCCCCTAAGACGACGTGAGATTTTGAGGGGAATCCCCCCCCCCTCCTGCTGACCGACATCGTAGATGTTTGAGACTTTTTGTTTAGCTCTTTTGTCCAAGAGTTTAAAAAGATGACATGAGATTTCCGTTGACCCCCCCCCTCCTCCTCTTTATTTCACCTCACGTAATTAATGGATGCTCCCTTACGGCATACATTCTCAATCTTTGTCTTAACCCACATTTCTTTTCTTCTTTCATAATCTCTATTATCAATTAAACCAATTTATTAACATCCCCCCCCAGTGGCGTAACTAGGTCAACAAGGGCCCCGGTGCAAAAAAATTATTTTGGGCCCTCAGGCCAGACGGGCGACCTTTTTTTTGCTTTGTGTGCTGGTAGGGGCCCCCTGAACTGAGGAATAGGGCCCTTGAATTATTCTTCTGGGGCCCCTGAGCAGAGGTTGGGGCCCCCCTGAGCACAGCGAGGGCCCTTAGTGAGGGGCTCTTGTACTCTCAGGAGCCCCTTACCAACTTTACTGACCCATTCAAATCTTGACATATTACAATAGCACCTTTTACAGTATACTTCCAATACCATACTAACCGTACCTACTATAAAACTTTTTTCTGTTTATGGCTTTACGTCTTGTCGACGTCGAGACCATTAAAGGCGGGAAAGAAATGGGGCAAGGAATTCGAATGAGTTCGGCCATGGCAATTTGAAGGAACCATCCCGATGGAAAACTAAAATCAGGATGGCCGGACGGGAATTCAGACCCGCGTCCTCCCGAATGCGAGCCCAGAGCTTACCGCTCAGCCACCACGCTAAAAGTACCGCTGTGACATCTGTGCTTGGCGCGCCTATGTATGCCTAAATTAAATTTACTTAACACAACATCCAGCTATCGTAACACCATTACAGCAGTTTCAGACATACTGGGTTAGGCTGAACGATGTTTATGAATAACCAAAGTTTGCACCCTTCTTTCTTTGCAACTCCGATGAATTTGAAAGAAACGCATAGTGAAATAAACCTTCCACTAGCCTATAATGCCGTTTTGATTTAACCTGATTCACTGTAAGTATTGTTTTATACTCATTATTAAGAGTCAGTTGTAGCTGCAATTTGAAAAAAAAAGTGCAAGGTCGCATTAAATCTGTTCAGCTATTTAGTGTGTTTAGTAAAAGAGTGGTAACCATTACGTAAGAAAATAAAGAAAAGAGAGGAGCCGCTTGCGAAATGCTTACCGTATCCGGCCTCTGTTTACAAGACGCTAAGGGGGCGTGTCAACCACGCAATTAACTATGCACTAGCACGATTTCATTCCAAACCACTAATACAAGAATGCCCTTTTGCGACAGCTGATTAGTTCAGGAATTATTTGTTAATGTTGTAACAATATATATATATATATATATATATATAAAGAAGTGCGCCTCTCTGCGATTATGACATAAACTACTTTGAACCACAGAACTACTAATAATTTATGTAAAACTGTCACAGCCAGACATAACGCCTTTTTCAGTAAACAAGACTAACAAAACTTAAGAATTAAAAATTAAAATTTCAAATTCTTACACTGGACAGAAAACTAGGGAAAATATACCATAACACTTCTCAGCGAACTAGATGAAATATGTCAGCAGTTAAGTAATTTGCTTAATATATGAAAAATGAATCCGAAAGAAAAAAAAGAAAAAGTGTTCTTTGACATTAGCCTAAATTAATCGGTGCACCTCAGTAGTAAACCATTAGATTTGCCCCGAAACTACCTGTTTTGAGGGCCATGTCACTAAGCTTTGTATTATTACGGATGATAGCCGCCATATATCGACTTAGTGTGTTAGGAAACCCAAACCACAACAATGCTACAGTTCAACAGAAGAGAACACCACTCACCGATACGTCCTTCCCGCGCGCAAGCCAGCCTTCAACTGTCTGCCAAAGCGACCATCTCGCCGGTAGTGCCGCCTCCCGCCGTAGGCGTCGCTAATGTCGTGACACGAGCATTCACCTCGGTGTTGAACTGACGTATCTCAGCTGGCGTGGGGAGTTTCTCTAATGAGAGATATTTCCCGAGTGCCGTGAAAATAGTTTTAATGCAGTGGAGTGACGCAGCAGACTTGATAAGCGGGAAATCCGACTGACTATTCGATTAAAACATACCTTGAAAGATCGTGGGAACTGGTGGAGGTTCTTCTGCTCAAAATAATTGGTTCCTGCCAGAGTGACAACTGAATGAATTGTTTGAAACCATCTCGGGCTAGGCGGTATCAGATCCTGTAAACTTTGAAAGAATATACCCGTCTGGTATCTGATCTAAAGGTTCAGGATTCGATATCCTTTATGAACCTGCAATCTTATCAGGTCGTCTGGAAGAGCGCAGGTAAATAAGTCTCCAATCTTATGAGGCAGTTTTGTGAAATACAGTATAAGAGACCTCACCCGATGCAAAATAGGGAATTATTTTTAATGACGGTAGTACTAAGAACAGTTCTCATACAGTTTCACTTATTCTCCGGTTTGTATTAAGACGGAAATCGGAATATTACAAAAGGTACGAATATATATATATATATATTTTTTAAAAAAACTCTCTATACCTCAGAACTGATTTCTCTAGATTGCAGTTCAGTTCGCAGTACGTTAAGAAGACCCTAATTTGTTGTGAAGCTATATATTTGTATTTGAAACAGTTTAATCCAAGAACAATTGCAAATTAATAACAATTTTAATTTGTAAAGTACATTTCACGAATGAATGAGTTAATTTCGTATCACACTATTGCAAGCTGTGTTTATTCATGTAGGCTATTTAAATTTTGATTTTCCTCTGCTGTTGATTCGATGTTATGAATCATGTGTGCTAGATAAATTATATATAATTATTAATGATATAAAATAATACGTTACAATTTTCTTTTGGCCAATGCCTTATGTTGCTTTAACACTGATATTTTATTTTAAAAGAACGATTATGTTCTTGTTAAAATCGGCCAACTGTCTCCTTGGTAATACTCATTATCTTTTATATATTGTCATAGTCACGAATCAGATTTTTTCATAAAATAGTTATGTTTTTAAAATTGAAACAGCAACGTCATTTTTGTTTTTGATTAATCTAGCCTGGTGGCTGATCATTCCGCGGGATGTGGGCTCTAAATCCCCGTCCGGCTATCCATGGCTTCTCTGCAAGCAATATTTGGAGTTACCGGGCATATGTGCGAACGGATTGCTTTATTTGTATGTATACAAACTGCGATATAAACTCCTTAATAGAATCGCAAAGTCTAAAACATCACTCGTTTTAGGCTTTTATATCGCGCGAAAGCTCCGCCAGACAATAAAAAAATGGATTCTTGGAAATATTAATAATATTTAAGTTAGACTCCAGTGCCACTTGTCAGAATGAAACATAACTAAAAACCTTGCTCGGCACCTCCAATAACACATGATGTTAATATGGCCTTAATCGATCTAGTGATTTGTCAGTGATGATGCTGTATTTTAAAAGAGTCGACGCGAAAGATTATTCAAAAAAATGTAGAAAGGAATATAATACATCGAGATATTGTTTTAGATCTACAAAGGGAAAGTGTACGTCATGCAATATTCGCATTCGAAAATGTCTGTAATGTACTTGAAGCCGACTAAATCAAAAATACTAGACGCAAGTTGTGTGTAAATTTAAATCGAATACATCAGACATTATGACTGTATAATAATTTCGTGTGGCCTCAAAAACCTAATGACGATGCGGCTGTATCGTAGCCGCCTAACACAACCTGGTAATGCTATATTGCGAAGGGAACATACAGTTTAACGTAGAGTCCAAACCATGGATCATACTAGAATCTTCACATTATAAAGCAAAGCCTTGCCAAAGATGAAGGCCAGTTTTAAGGACCATAAAAATTCCCGCCTAGATCGAAATTCTTACAGGGGACCTTCTGTACCCCAGTCACGTGCCTAAACCAAAAGAGCCACCGGACAGCTCACAGCGAAAGTAGGAGCTCAGGGTCAGCTTACTTAGGTGCCCAAGGCAATGTGAAGTACGACAGACCGTCGATGTGCATTGTTTGTATATGGAGTTATAAATCTTACTACCGTTGGACGATCAACTCTGTTTGAAGTTTTCTTTATTCTAAATAAGCTAGCTAACTATGTGTTCAGTCATAGGACGGATTTAGATTTAATTTTATTGCAAGGAAGCACATGCCCAGGTGGCAATTTCCCAACATGCCTATCCTCGCCCTACTGCTGTTGCTTGCACGAATATTAATTTTAAATTATTTCACTGTTTCCATTAAATTGTTCAATACCTCCCTCCCTGAACAGTAGATGCGATGTTCCGTTCTTTAACACCAGTTTTCGGTTAACAATTCACGGGAGTGTTAAAAATTCATATTTCACTGAAACCAAACATCTATAATATCCTTCCCTAATTCGTTGTTTCTGCAAATTAGGAAAACACGCCAAGGAAAAATCTAATAATGTGATGCTGACCCTCTCAGTACCTGCAGTCGAGTTATCGTTTTAGCCTGATTCGGCAATGCGATTGTCGTCGCACATTGCGGAAGATCGTTTATTCGATTCCGATCTCGAACTGGATAATTATAATTAACAGATGTAGTCGTCTTGTGATTTACTTAAATAAGCCTGATATGTTCAAATAACGGCGGATCATATTATAACAAGGGATCTTCGGCTTGATACATTTTTTTTTAAATATAGAAAATACTATTGCAATCTTTAATCTCATCGGATACATTGTAAGCTCGTAGTGTTACGGTTCAATTAGCTGGTTAATTAAGGGTTGGCCTACTGGTACAGTGGACTTTTTTTGCTTATGATTTTACGCCTTGTCGACAGGCGGGGAAGGACTGGGAATTTGAATCCGCATCCTCCCGAATGCGAGGCACGGTAAAGAGTATCAAGCAAAGGTCATACAGAATAGAAATGACAGTAATAATAATGACCTAAGTATAAAGTGACCAGACGTCCCGCTTTTTAACAATTTGTCCCGCGTCCCGCGGCGTTTTAAAAAAGTCCCGATTTTTTTATAGAATGCATGACAAGCTAGGGAACGGCGGTAGAACGGGAAGGGAATATACGGCTTGCGACGGCCATATATTTATTTAGTCAGGATATGAATTTTATATTATTTTTGTTAATTTTATAATATAAACTTTAATAAAACAAATAATTGTTGAGAACTGATTACCGAGAAGTGATTATCTAGAACTGCTTATCAAAGGTCGCATTGTTGATCAGTTTTTAGAATTCGATCACCAATGTTTAGATTTAATGAACAATGGCATTTTTCGACACTGGCAACGACGAAAACATTTTGTGACTGTCTCTCAGGCGATACACATCGTGCTGCGTGCTAGTGTTAGTTAAACAAACGATGTCAATAAATCAGCCATTCAGATAATTTAGGTAAGTAATTTTTTTTATAAATACATAAATGTTCTTGAATCTACCAGACAGTACTAGTATTATTTATACTGTATTTTATAGAGGCGGCCAGTTCGATCATATTACTCAACATTTTCCGTATAGTAATATTTCCGAAATTGATCTTTTTAATAAAGTATAATTATTTTAAAAAATATATTGACAATGAAAAGGTTAAATTTTGGTCTTTAGTGAAAGTCAAAAAAGAGAACAAATGGTTAGCAATATATCATCATTTTGATACAAACCATGTTCCATACAATAATGCACAAAAAATTGTATAATACGCGCTGTCCCTACCAGGTACTAATGTTTCGTTTTATCTACGGTAAATAAAGTGTGGACATAGGAAAATTCACAATTAAGTGCTGAGACTTTGAAAGCCATATTATGAGAGGAATATAATTTAACAAAGTCTTGTGAAAAATTTCACGAGCTTTTAAAAAATTACAGCAATCTACTGAAAAAAAATTCACTCAAATAAGAAATATGCCAAAAAATAAAAGAATACAATACATAATTTTTAATGTATTATTTTTGTAAATTGTACTTATGTTGAAATTAAAATATATATTATAATACTACTTTCGCGTTATTTAAAAATTTTTGCTACTCCATTTAGACCAACTTTTTAATCAAGAAACCCCCCCCCCCCCCGTCAATGGTGTCCCGCTTTGCCAATGTTAAAATCTGGTCACTTGACCTAAGTAAGCAGTAAGGGTGCGTTTATGTTGGAGCAAAGCAACGATGAGAGCGGCGCTAATCGCTGCGAGCATTTTCTTCGCTATTATCGGGGATGGCTGTCGACCGTTTAAGTGGTGAAATTTTTACTAGGTCCCTTTTGTGGGACTGTAAATACAAAAATCAACATAAAAGATACGTTCTAGACAAATTGTAGGATGAAATGGCCACTAAATATAATACAACACATAATTCTATAAACGTTTTTAATTAGTACGATTTCCGTAATTTAAACTCATTTTAATGTGTGTACACTATAAACTGAAGATTAACGTAAAAATAAAATATTAATACAGCCAAAGGGAAATGGTTCATAATTTATTGAAAAAATATTTTTTCTACTAAAAGTAATTTAAATTATAAATATCAAATTAAATGCATAATATGTAGAAATTCGTATAAATTTATTTCTAATTGTAACAAAAGTAGATTTTATATAAGATGGTTTGGTTTGGTCTTCTAATATTGGTGTCTAAGGATTTGAAGTGTTAGTTTCTTTGATGGACAATACCTTCTCTGTCAATAATTACATTATGTAGCAAACGGTCTTATTAATGTTGTCAGCTACGACTACAGAAGTTTCTATTGTTGTGGCTAAAATTGTCCATTTAGAATAAATTATGCCAAAGGCACATTTGACGGTTCTTCATGTTCTTGATAACCTAACATTGAAGTATCATCTGCCTGCATCTAAATATTGTCCATAAGGATCTAATAAATTATTTAAAAATCGATAAGCTTCGTCATCTATAAAAACACGAGGTTCAGTGATTTTAGAATTTGGCAGAGCGATTTGGAATATTCAATCTTCCATCTATTAAAGAGAAATACAGAGCAGCAGATCTATCTGTTTACCATAACCTCCAGCTTCAGTGTTTATAAATTTATAATTAGCATTGACCGATCCTTGCAGAACAAGAGAAACAAAAAATCTTGTTATTCTGAAACATGGAGCCAGAGTAGGCAGGACAAGTAACTCTGGCGTGTTTTCCGCCGATAGCGCCCATGAAATTCGGAAAATTAAAAATATTGTAACAATTTTCAAGCTGAAACTGTGAATGAATCATAGCGATTTCTGGGTGTTAAGCTTGGACTTTGGGATTTCTAACAAGAAAAATTGGAGGCTTTCAGAAAAAGTTCTATAGAAATATGACGTGAAGATGATGGGTGAGTAAAGGATTGTGTGGACTGTTACAAAAATAGATATAGGATGGTGTGTCAATTATTAAAACATGAAAGATTAAGTAATTTATTAGTAAATAATTAAAGAAAAAAACTGTAGAGGAAAGGAAATATATAGTAGGCAGGCAATTGACAGCGTAATTGTTAAGATTGTATGGAAACGATAAAATTAACTATTTATTCGTATGAAGTGCTGCGTCAGTTGGCTCAGAAACTGACGAAAAAGAAAAATGTTTGTGTATCCGTTCTAGCAGATTTTTTTCCCAACGATATTTGAAATTCAACCATTAAACGCCTGTAATGAATGAGGTAAACTGTTTATATATTTTTTGTGAAGAAAAATCTTTTTTCGACTCTTCGACTTCGACATTGAGGTCATTGGAGCGTTAGAGTACTGGGTGCAAGGAACGGACAGAAATTCGGGAATAGCATTTTCGAAGGAACGATCCCAGGACTAGTCTGTAGAGATTTAGGGAAACCATTGCAAACCAAAGTCCAGATAGCCAGACCGGAGATCGAAATCGCGATCTCTCGATTGTCGGGCCCTAGCGTTAACGATCATCCATCAGGGTTGGTGAAAACTGTCTCCATTTAAACCGATGTCTCCCGCCGTTAATCCCACGCCACAGTAGTTCTCCAGCATTTGACGCACAGGAAGATGCTCTGGAGGCAACTTGGATGAGCGTATCAATTTCACGGACGGCGTGAGTCCTAATAAGCCAGACACGCGCCTCTTGCGGTTTGAGTCACTCGCGGCCGCCAGCCGGTAGCTGGGAAGTCCAAGGCCTGGCTGACTGCGCAACCCAACAAGAAACGCTGGCATCAAAGTCGCTGCCCGACTTGACTCAGAAAGCCTGGCGAACCGTCTTCGCATTATTGCTGTGGTCTTCAGTTCAAGACGTTATTAGTTGCAACTCTCCTAGTAGTTTGCACACAGCGATTACATGAATAGGGTATGAATATTTTGGCAAACGTTTTGACTGTGTTAAAAGGAATAACAAGACAAAATATTTTGAGACTCGTTTAAAATTTGGAGCATTGTAAATAATTTAGATGTGATCATATTCGTAGGCAAGGGTAAAAGGATTGTTCGTGAATATCTCTATTCCCTCTTTTGGATCTCCGTATGAACGAAACCTTTTCGTTGGCATGTGTATAACTCCGAGCGGTCTAATAACTCAATGATTAAGACGACTGTGTGAATATAGGAAAGTCACCGATTCTGATCTCGGCTGGGATTTTCAAAGGTATATAACTCTCTTACCTTCATCTGTGGCAAAGGTTATGATAGACTTCCATCGTTCGGATTCCACGTTAAATCGTAGATCCCCTATTCCGGCCAATAATACCATACACATTTACTTTAGTATAACTACTATTTTTCCTCTCTCAGTTTGGCTACTCCATAAGGCTCTACATTCCTTGTAAAAATTATCGCCAGTTTCGGTTACATGATTTATTAATGTGATGTAATTTTCCGTTGTTGTAAGCAACTATCAAACTGATTTACTTATACTGTTTATCTATTTGCTACAACAATTTTTTAGCCACTTATCCTTTATACTTCCGTTCGATAGTTCATTATTTATGTGAGCTATCCATTTGTTTTAATTTTTTTTAGTGGTTAATTCATGAAATACCATTGTTGATAATACTACAGAAATAGAATATACAAATTTTGCCTCTCATTTAATCAGATTCTCCACATAGTCGCCTTTGACACGAAATCGATGTAAGTACTGTACTCCCTCATAGTTTAATTTCAGACAGTTACAGCAATCTGTAGATTGTCATCAATCATCTATGAACAGTATATCAGCTAGATGCTTTCGTTTCAGCGTATATGTAAAGACAGAACTACACGCGCAATTTACTTCTGTTCGCCCATGCACTTAAATGCGGCACTTCTGGACACTGAGTTCGTAACATTTTCGCTATAGATTGCAACTATTCCCTGAAGATTATAATGGGGTCTAACGTGTACAACTGTAGACACCGAACTGTACCACGATAGAAATACCAGCAGCTATAAATCCTCTGTTTCGTGTACATGAGCCAACTTTTCTATTTTTAGAATTAGCTACGTATTTGCGCTTTTATAGTAGCCACATTTAATTTTACCCACAGAAACAATTAATGCAAACAGGTGCAGGAGATGTTCTTGGAGACAACGGTAGTGTTTCCATTTACCATGAAATGACAGAACGACTTTGGCATTTTGGCAAAAGCTTAGCTACACCAGTTGAATGGAAGCCATCTGGAAGATTCAACAAGTTTTCGGAAAGCAACGATTGTTCCGGAACGATCAGGGCAGCTGAGCAGTATCGCCAAGTGCTATCAGATTTCTTTGTTTCCCGTCGGTGTTGGATCGGGTTCGTACCGTAAGTCCGGAACGTTACCAAACAGTTTTTCCTGGAGGTCATCCATCGCCTTCGTGACGCGGTGCGACGCAAATTGCAGGACTTGTAGGCAACAGAACCTTGGAGTTACCGGTTAAAGAATTATGACGAATCCAGAGAACATAAGTAAGTTTTCGGACAAGTAATCGCATTTTTTTCTGCCACAGAGAGCATAACGTTTTAATAACCTCGTACTTTGCAATCTAATGACTTCCTTTTGTTAAATAAATTTATGTAACTGGATGACCCCTGCGAAAATGCCGCGAATACAATGAATAGTTAGGTTGGGGGTTTGTAATAGGCTGAAATAAGAGCCACCTCATTTGTTTCAATTGTTTATTTGTTTAGTGCAGCGGTCGGCAACGCGCGTCCCGCGGGCCGCATGCGGCCCGCGACCTCTCTATTTGCGGCCCGCGTCCGTCTTATAAAAATCATATCGAAAGCCCATATTATAATATAATAAAACATAAATGCCTAATAGAGTGAACGCGATCTAACAGCGCAGCGAATGAATTACGCGAATAGAGCAGGACAAGTGCGAGCGGGAACGATTCCCCCACTCTCTCCTATGATTGAAACAATAGGTCAACGCTGACAATAATCTTCTCTCGCTCGCCCGCCATCCGTCCGCGCTGACTGTGTCATTGAGTGAAACAAGTTATTCCATGTGTGCACGCCGCCGCCGCGGCCCTGTACCTACGATTTAGTTATTGTTCTGTGACCTACGAGTACCTAATATTTTGTTTACAGTTCGGTAAGTGTGAGATATTGATAGTTCATACAATTACATAGAGAAATTAAGTGACATGTTTTCAACACCGCTTTTATTCTTACAGCATGTTTTTTTGCATTGTTGGTTATACGTTTTACTGATGGCTACAAAAAAGAGGAAGTTAATTGAAGAAAATGGAGTGTTTAACGATGCATGGACGGATTTATACTTTCTTATTAAGTGCAATGGAAAGCCGCTATGCTTAATATGCCAAAAAACCCTTGCCATAAAAAAAGAATATAACGTCAAACGTCACTATGATACCGAGCATAAAACAAAATTTGCGTGCCTAGTTGGTGATTCCCGGAAAAACAAAATCAACTCACTCAAATCTTCATTCAAGAACCAACAAAATGTTTTTAACAAAGTAACGAGTCAAATATACGTGCGAGTTTAAGAGTGGCGGCCGTTTACCGGCAGCGAATTAATAAAACAATGTGCCTTAGCTATGGCTGAAGAGGTGTGTTCAGATAAAAAAAAAAAAAAAAAAAAAAAAAAAAAAAAAAAAAAAAAAAAAAAAAAAAAAAAAAAAAAAAAAAAAAAAACGAAAGTTGAAAATATAAGCTTATCTGCCAAAACTTGTACCCAGCATACTGAAGATTTGGGCCCTAATTTATGCGAAAAACTTCGAGAAAAAGCACAACAATTTGGTTCTCCTTAGCTACCGATGAAAGTAAAGATGTGTCAGATACTGCCAAGCTTCTAATATTTCATCGTGGAATTGATAAGTACTGCAACGTGTGTGTGAAACTTTTAGACTTATGTTGTTTGAAGGGAACGAATACGCGGGATGATTTGTTTTGTCACTTAGAACAGATAATGACGTCAATGCAATTAGCGTGGGAAAAATTGTTAAGCCTAACAACTGACGGAGTTAGAAACAAGTGTGGCAAAACAAGGGCCTGGTGGGTAGAATTAAAACAAAATTGGCAAAGATAGAATGTGAAATCCCGTTATTTTTTCGTTGCATTATCCACCAAGAAGCGTAATGTTCCAAAGTTGTTTCAAGGAGATAAGTAATGGACATCGTAATATCCACTGTAAACTATATCAGAAGTAATGGGTTGACACATCACCAATTCCAAGAGTTTCTATCCGAAATGGAAGCAGATCATCAAGATGTCCTTTAATATTCAGAAGTAAGATGGTTAAGTAGAGGTGCAGTACTGAAAAGAGTTTTCGATCTCAGAAAAGAAATCAACACTTTTATGAATCAGAAAGGTAAATCTGTTCAAGAGCTAACAGACCCTCAGTGATTAATAGATCTTGGATTTTTGACAGATGTAACACATGAATTAAATACGCTGAATGTCAAGCTTCAAGGGTAAAACAAACTAATATCTGATATACATACAGACGTAAAGGCGTTCCAAACTAAAAACCGGCTCTTCATAAAACATATTGATGAAAAAAAATTAGATCACTTCCCGAATTGTTTAAAGGCTGTCGAGGAAGCTGGCATTGATTTTAATTGGGATAGTGAGAAAAAGAAAGACATTTAAATGGAGTTACAAGGTCAATTCAGTGTCAGATTTGATGATTTCGAGAAGGTTTCAAACAAATTGAAGATTTTTGTTAACCCTTTTTCATGCGATGTTGAGGATATACCCAGTAATTTACAAATGAATGTGATTAAACTTCAATGAGAGTCTAAAAAACGCCTTTTTACGAGATGAATGATTTGGTCAAATTTTATGGTAGCTTGCCGTCTGATTTTTTCGAATTGATAAAGTTTGCTCAGCAGTTTATTTCAATTTTTGGAAGCACTTATTTATGCGAGAAAACTTTTTCAGTCGTCAGTTGTCGAAAAACTAAATACGCTTCTCGTCTCACAGATGAGCATTTGAGAGATATATTACGTATTTCAACTCCGAACATGAAAACTGACATACAAAAAATAGCCAGTAAAATGCAACTTCAAACGTCACACTGAATTTAGTATGTAAGATCATTTTTGTAACTTTTCTTCATTTGTATTAATAAAATTTGAAAACTGAGTTTCCGCATTTTTATTGTGTATGTGCGGCCCCGCCTTTACTTTGCTTGGCACCTTGTGGCCCTTGCGTGCTAAAAGGTTGCCGATCACTGGTTTAGTGTAATAGGTACGTAACAAAAGTAGACGCCAGTGAAGCAGTTTATTAATATCTCTGTGATATGTGCTGCTGCTATCTAGCGGCTAGACTCTGAACTGTCTCACACGCGAGGCATTCATAGTTACTACTTTTTCTCTTTAAGGGTCAAATTCCGAAAAATGTCGTTCTTAATTTATATAGTTGCCTGAGTGGAGACCTTAATCTTTTAAATGATACCTCATTTATCGATTTAGGTTAGGTGTCAATGGAGATACATAGCTCGTAATATATATATATATATATACACGTTATGGAAATAATGATACCTTTACCTTTTGTGGCGCCGAATTCCGAAAACTTCCTTTCTTAAAATATGATGTGAAGGCGGAGGAGACCTTAATCATTAAAATGATACCTCATTTATCTTTATCGGTTAGATATACTAAATGAGATAGAGATACATAGCTCGTAAAAAAAAAAAAAAAAACACCTAATGGAAATAATGATACCTTTACCTTTTGTGGCGCCGAATTCCGAAAACTTCCTTTCTTAAAATATGATGTGACCGCGGAGGAGACCTTAATCATCAAAATGATACCTCATTTATCTTTATCGGTTAGATATACTGAAGGAGATAGAGATACATAGCTCGTAAAAAAAAAAAAAAAAAAAAAAAAAAAAAAAAAAAAAAAAAACCACCTAATGGAAATAATGATACCTTTACCTTTTGTGGCGCCGAATTTCGAAAAATTCCTTTCTTAAAATATGATGTGACCGCGGAGGAGACCTTAATCATTAAAATGATACCTCATTTATCTTTATCGGTTAGATATACTGAAGGAAGATTTTGAATTGAATATAAATCAAAGCAAGACAAAAGTGATGAAATGTAGCAGAAATGATACCATTACTAGTAGATTAAATATAAAAATTGGATCGGATGCAATAGGAGAAGTAAGTGAATTCTGCTACTTGGAAGGCAAAATTGCAAGCGATGGCCGAAGCAAGAAAGATGTTAAAAGCAGAATAGCGCTAGCAAAAAGAGCCTTCATTAAAAAGAGAAATCTTTTGGTTTCAAACATTGATCTAGGAATTAGAAATAACTTTTTAAAACTCTATGTGTGGGGCACAGCACTTTATGGTAGCGAAACATGGACTATAGGAATACCAGAAAGGAAGAAAATGGAAGCATTTTAAATGTGGTGCTACAGAAGAATGCTAAAAATTAAGTGGATAGACAAAGTACGAAATGAATAAGTTTAGGAAATGATGGGTGAGGAAAGAAGTTTGTGGAAGAAACTTTCAGAAAAAAGAAACAGGCTGGTAGGTCATATTTTGAGACATGAGAACTGTAGAGGAAGACAAAGATTAGAAATTGAGGATTTGTGTTGTAAGGGGTAATAGATATGAAGAGGTTAGCACAAGATAGGAAGGGATGGATGATTGCATCAAACCTGTCGCAAGACTGAAGACAGCAAAAAAAAAAAAAAAAAAAAAACGAGGGGAATCAATGGCTCGTGACTCAAAAACGCGTTGCAGAAATATTGATACTTTTGCCCTTTAAGGGTCGAATTCAGAAAAATTCCTGTCTTAATATATGATGTCACCAAAATGAAGATCTTAATCTTTAGAATGACACTTCATTTAACGATTTCAGTCATGTATCTAGGGAGATAAATGCCTCCTGACACAAAAAAAGTTTTTTTTTTTTTTTTTTAGAAATATTGACATTTTTGCCCTTTAAGGGTCAAAAAAAATATGATATGATCAAAGCAGATACATTAAGCTTTAAAATAATACCTCAGTTATTGATTTCGGTATGAAAGAGAGATAATGGCTTGTGACAAAAAATACCTTATAAATATGATTATGCTGAAGGATGTATGGAAAGGGGAGAGGGGATGGGGTGCTTCCTAAGTTTTATTTTTAGGTAGTTTTGTCTACGTCAGTTGTTATAAACTTTTTTATTAAATTGATTTTCGTAGATCTTGTGACTCGGTGGTAAATTCATACATAACTATTTTGCATTTTTATCAATAATTTCTCGATAATTTATTCTAGCCCATGACTCCCTAAGCTCCAATTGAAAATCTTTCCAGTCCCTTACGGCTGAAATTAAGTGCTAATGGTTCTCTCTTCCTATACAATCCCTAATTTTTCGTACAATATGATCCATCCAGGCTTCAAGCGTATGCTTATCTATACCCATCACTCCCTTAACCCACTCCTGTCTCGGGAATGACTCCCATACTAGCATTCTTATTATATGAATTACCGAATATCTCCTACGGTGCTCTCCCATGCTCCCTCTCTACCTACATCATATTTTTGCGTCTTTGTTGACGGCCAATCATTGAAACAGTAATTCATTTAGGGCAGGGGCGAAATAATTTTTAGGGGGGACCTTGTTGTGTAAGGTTCATAAATGTCCATAATTTAAATTTAATTGAATTTATGCTGCTCCTTAAATTTAGAAAAAATAATCTTAAATGTTAATTTTTTAAACTAAAATAATCGATAATTAAATATTTATACAGTGGATAATATGTTATGACACGGTAAAATAATGTGAACAGTTTATTTGTAATGAAATCAATTGAAACCCATCCACTGACTATTTTGCAGAAAGCCATGAAGTATATCTTTCGTTAGACTGGTTTTCAGGTGTTTTTTTTCAGTTCATTAGCTCTTCCCAAGCCATTTACACGTACTTACACTCGCAAGCGAAAACACTTTTTTTTAAACTGATTTACGTTCTCAACAGCGAGACGAAAACACTATTTTCTCCAACCTAGTTTGAAAACTGATTACTGGTGGTAACATAGCCCCTCATTCTGAGCACAAAACCCCTACATTTGACGAGGAAGTTGATTCGTTCGAACCTCATCACATCCAAGCAAACCCCACCAGGGGCTGTAAAAAAATCCAACGTGATAATAATGACATAAATAACCAGCCAGTGTAGCTACGCGCGTTAAGGCGCTTGCAAACTGGATCGGGAAGGTACAACGAGACCTGGTTCGATTCCTGGTCCCCGCGTACCGTCAGACTTGATTGCAGTTTTTATGCGTTTTCCCGTAATCATCAAGATAAATGCTGCGAGGGACCCCATTCTCTTCCTCATAAATTACACATTTCACAAACGAAAATACAATTTTTACACACTGAACATAGTTGCAACGTTTCGCAGACGGATGGCAATACGACATTTCTCCAATACTGTGTAAATGCTCCGAATCTGAAAAAATTCTCTTCTGTCACAAAAAAATAAGTACATATACTTTTCAGAAAAAAACTGATTATGCTGAATATCGTCGATCCTCTCACTCGTGGTTTAGTTAAACTGCGGTAGAAGATCCTTGTATTATTCAGTCAGCCAAGCCGTACCTTCTCCTTCTATTGCACCATCGTTGTGAACGCTGAAGTTAGGCGTGGCCCGAGGCATGACCTCTATGGGAGAACCCAACAGGCAAACGGTGCCACGGCCGAGAGGCAAGCGTATCTGGAATTACCCGCTCAGGATCACAGCAGGTGGATATCGAATACACTGGTTCTGTACACTTGTTTGAACAATGAATTAAGAAGTAACAAAGAAAGTTAAGAATAGAAATGGATTGAACCACATGCAATTATCATTATTGGCTGGGAGAATCAGAAAGATTGTTCGGCCGAACAATCCTATCCGATAAAGGGGACTTACAGGTAACTGTTTGCTGCACATGAACAAAGAAAAACATTATGAAAAGTGAAAGTCTACTTAAGGAACGCCTAGACTCCGTCACAGGTAGCGCATGGTTAGTGAGCTGGCTTCGAATTACAGGGTACACACTACACAGGTTTGAGTCCAGCGTAGGACATAAGTACTTTTAATTGAGTGTTGCGTCGACCTGTCTTTATCGGTGACAACTGAAAAGGCAAATACAGTTGAGCAAATCAATAAAATACATCGAGAGTTGGCTCAGCAACTGAAACACCGAACGCATATTTTTTTCCTTATTTGGCCTTATGCCTCGTCCAGGTAATTAGAGGCGGTGTTGGAGCAAGGAAAGGGGAGGAATGCGGCCATGGCCTTTCCAGGGAACCATCCTGATATTCGGCTGGAGGATTTCTGGAAACCATGGGAAACCTAAATCAGGATGATCTGCGTTCTTCCGAATGCGAGGCTAGAGCGTTATCATGAATTCCAGTCACAAGGGGGAGGGGGGGGGGGGGTATTCTGACGGCACTAGGCTTAGTACGGATAATAACTCAAGCCCCAACCATGCAGTTTATCTACCGAACCATCACAACATTCCATGACGGAATTTGTTTCGCGTTAAAGTCTTATAGCGGATCGCTTTTCGAATGCTTGTACAGAAAGCAGAAATCATTTAAAGTAGGTGGAAGCTATTTCACGGATAATTTACTTAGAGAAGAGGTAGTAATAGTAGAAAATGGGCTTGGTAAACCAAGAATTTGTTTGGAAGATACAAGGCGCTTCAAAGTGAATATACAAAACTCGCCCATACTGAAATAGAATTTTGATTTGTCAATACGACTTCATTAGACGAACTCTCTAAAATCTGGGCTTTTTAAAATGTGCTTTTCAGTGCATCTTCAATTCCAAACAATTTTTCAATTAAATTTTACCTTTAAATTAATCAAAGAGAGAGTCAATTGTTTTCTACTTCGTATGATGTCATGCCCGATTCCGGGCGTAGCAGGTTACAACGAAGGCTGTACCCCTCCGTATGAAGACGAACTGGGATTGTTTCCCTCTACTTTCCGCACTGTGTGTTTGTATGTCATTGTAGATGCTGATAACTGTGATAGTGTGTGTGTTCAATATAGAGTGTTATAAGAAATGGGAGATGTAGATGGGAGAGGGTAAAACCAGATAACGGCCACTTCAGGCCTACTCTTACGAAAGACACCCTAGCCTCCAGGCTTAACGTCCCCATCAGACAGACCAATCACCATCAACAGTGCCGTATGTTCTCACTCCATACAAACTGAGGAGAAGTTTGGAATTTAACCCAGGAGTTTTGCGCTCAACCTGGTGAACAGGAATTGAGCACCATAACCTCCCCTACCTTGCCGACCAAGTTCTGATGGTGAAAATTTCTTCTACCACGAGGTCTCGAACAAGATACCGTGTCAGCGCCCGACATCATCACGGTGCCGTTTTAGCAATTACAAATTATTATTTCATTTATGAACATATTATTCAGAATCAGTTTATAACTACGTGCAATTTCTCAGTTTATATTTAACAACTTTAATTACTTTTGCTGGGAGCGAAGTACACAATGCGAAGAACACATTGGATCCACAATTAAATCGATTTTTGGCAACTAACCTCTCAAATATGTAGCGGGACGCTATTACGTCACACTACAATTTATAGTTTCAGATTATTTTGATATTAATCTTGTTCAGGGCCTAGATTAGATTAATTAAACTGATCTCTGGCAGCCCAAATTGTTAATTGTAAAATTAATGTGCAAGATTATTTATGTGGGAGGACACAAAGAAAATGGGCGAGTGAGAAAGCAAGGGTTTGGATGCCATTTGGCGAACACTGGAAGCATACCGCCGGCCCCCCTCCCCCGCCAGAACAGCGCCAAACAGCACAGGCACAGAGGGCTACCTGTCCCAAGGTTGATTGCATCGCCCCGTTCTTGGGACGCGAGGCTGTGCAGGTCACAACCCCCACCAAACTGACGCGAGCTGTGACTCCATGAGATTTCTAGAAAACTTATCCCTCCAATGAAAAGTAACCTCGGGATTTTCATAACTTAAACCAGAGCTTATTCTTTCTGCCTCCGCATGTTTCTTCGCCGAGAGGAGGGAGGCCATCTTTCCCAAGAGCGGGGGGGGGGGGGGGGGATTTCTGGCTTGGCAGCAGTCCGAGACGGTTCGACCCGGGGTGTGTCGGACAGTAACCATCCCTATGATCGCTGACTGGTGACCCTCGTCTGGTCGCCGAGTCGACATCGCATAGTAATTGGTTGTGCGGCAACCACCACAGACTCCGTCCACGCTGGTAATGTGTACACGCCAGGTCATGAATCATTGTGTTCTTTGAGACTGAAACAGACCCGTAAGCGACTTGAGACGGAGACCTCTGCTCATCAAGTAGATCCAATTCTGAGCTAGCTGGCATCTTTTGTTGAACGTTGTGTGTTGTGGAGGCCCTTTCATAGCACAAGTTCCATAGTGTTTTCTTTAATTTAACGGCGCCTGAGATTCATTTTCATGTACATGTACTTATGTTTTAATTGCTGATATTTATTATCGCGTCATATTGTGCATATTTGTCATCTTTTAATATTTAATTTCGTTAGATAATTCCCGAATCACATTAACATAAATTCAATCAATTGTTTGCTTTGATAAATCGGCCAAGTGTAACGTCTGGGCTTTGTGTTTGATATTGCATTGATTTGTATATTAAAAGTAAATTTAAATATGCCTAGCGGTATAAAAGCCAAATGAACAAAATAAATATCAATGTCAGTTTCCTTGCGATCTGGCAGTTATGAGATTCTTGCCAACCCAAAATAATTCTTTGAATTCTTGAAAGTTCATAACATTACAAATAGTGGAAGCACAAACTGTGACTCTATATATCATATATCTCTTTAACAAAATTTTTAATCTTGGAGTTAAGAAAATAAAGAGGCCTAGGAAAGCCATATGTGTTTGTATACCCAGAAGAAGGTTTTATCACTCCATGTAAATGCCGGGATGCTTCCTTCAAAAGGCCATGGCCGAATTCCTTCCCATTCCTTGTCCCCCATCCTTTACCGTCTCTAAA
Source organism: Vandiemenella viatica (assembly GCA_031002005.1). Lineage (NCBI taxonomy): Eukaryota > Metazoa > Arthropoda > Insecta > Orthoptera > Morabidae > Vandiemenella > Vandiemenella viatica. The sequence continues at coordinate 170,737,832 of CM061919.1, forward strand.
GACCTTGCTGTTAGAGAGACGTTAAGCAGATAAAAAAAAAAAGGTTTTGGATGTTGGACGATCGGTCGATATATGGTTCTAGGGGAGTTATCTGCAAAATGTAATAATTAACGGTAATATTTACGTATCTGTTAGTTAAATATAAAAATGGATGTGTTTAATCACTACTAACTTTTAATCCATTATTCTTTCTATTAATTTAGACCCCACATGACAAGTACATAACTTCTTTTCTTTGTTGCAAATATTGTTTTATCATTTCGCTGTTTTTTCTTGTTTCAAAAAGTTTTTTGTTTCTTTTAATCAACTCTTATTAATATTATATTTTTTGTTGGAGCTGTAAAAAAGTGTATATTTCAAAGAGATATGTAGATCTCAAAAAAATCATTTCCACATTAGTCAAACCACCATGAAAGATAATAAAAATTATAAGCACAATCTTACTCATTTTTCTGAGTAACAGAATTATTTATCTTCGAATTCTGCAACTAAGAAGGACTAGGGAAATTATAAAAGGATGAAAGGAAACATACCTATTGTCTACTGTATTCGACAGCAACGTCATTGCTTCCAGGACTCTGCTTATACGAGGACAGAATGACAATGCGCTGTCATTCCACGTGACTGTGGTGTGGTGTAATAGAGGGGGAAACTTCGCAATGCGACCTCACCACAGTCTTTCGCCACACGTACTTCCAGTATTTCATAGTGAACCACAAACTTCCTCGCAGCACTTTTGTGGTTTACGCAGTATGCGGAAGAGAGGTTGTTACAAACTTCGAGCGCTTTCTTAAACATGAACGAACATAAATAACAATTTCTAAGAGAAAATATGTATATATAATTCACCTAAAACAGATTAGATTTTTCGCGCAGTTTAAACGTCATTATAGGATCATTGAACTGATGGAATTTATAGAGCAAGGCGATACAAATCAAATTACTCACATTGGGGAGGAAGTGGACATGATGTTCATTTCGAGCCGTTTCTAATTTAGGTTGTGCTGAATGTTAGGACAAGTTACCGTCTCTGTTCTCGCCAATTTATCTCGTCAGTCAAGCTTTCCATCGCCTGCCTCTTTCCCGTGTAAACCGAGAAGCAAAATGTTATAAAATAATGTTAATTCTGATTTTGCAATCTCAGTTTCTTGTGTATATGTCTTGATTGCGTAATAGTTTTAACATAAATCATTTATGACGCATTATTCTCCCGATGATCAGTGAGCCCGTTGTTTTAGTGTCTGAAATGCAATAAAATGTGGTACTAATTCAATTAATGAACTAACCGATTTTCGGAGCAAGATTTAACTCAATTGGGATGCAGCATACGCAGCTGGAAATTTTCCTACAAACACATTTTTTCATATCTTGTTTTTAAGTTTAAATTTTTTGAGTGAAATTTTATCATATATCTACTTTTTCCCTTTACGAACTTTATCAGATCCAGGAGTTGGAGGGAGCGCTAAGGAAATCAGCTAGATTGCCGCAGGACCCAGTCAGTTAGTGACATGATAAAGGAGTCATTGGAAGAATGGAGTAGTGCTGAGAGTGTACAAGGCTTATGTTGGAGGTAAAAGAGTTGATTTCATGCATAATGGAGTGGGAAATTTTTCTTTTGTCGGTAAGGGTGTCAGATATGCTGAAGGAATTTAAACTTAAAATTTTTAAATGGAAAAAGTAGATGGGTGGAGGAATTTAACATTCATAGTATAGAAGTTAATAATAAAAAATAAGATAGGGGTAATTAGATTACTAGATAAATACATTAACGTCTTTTTACCACATTATCTTAAAATACGTTTCATGGAATCTCATGCAAATAATGAGCTCAGATTATTCTTGATTGCTATCCAATGAAATAATCACTAATCAAAGGTCATTTCAACATCAAGTTTTGAGGTTTAAGCCCTAGCTCTGTTAGTCACTGCATTTATGAAGACATAGATAATGTGTGGACAAAAACTAAACTGAATTACATATGTTTCTAATCCTCTCTTCTCCAAAAATTACCCCCCACTTGCGTTAACGATGGGCTGTTAAAAAAATTGCACATCTGGGCGATGGGTGGAGTGGGTACAAATGAAGACAGTCATATTTATTTGTGGAAATTACTGCAGACCATACGCAATAAATCATAAAAAAAAACAGGGTTGGGAGTCGCTGAAAGATAGAAGGCGGTTAAAGAGATTGATGAATATAAATAAGGCATACGCTAATGCTTTGGACTGTATGGGTACTGCACGAAGAACTATGAGCAGTATGTGGAAGGGAAGAAATTACCATGACCATAAGTAAGCACTTCATTTCAGGCCTAAGATAGTGAGAAGTTGTCGTTTGAAGTAAGGGAATTATGTATGGGAAATAGTTACGCTGCATAATTTATCTGAAATTGTTGAACAATTTAAAGTAAAAATTAGAACGATTCAAAAGTAGTTGTACAGTGCCAATGATACCGTGGCATAAAGAATCATCACGACAATAATAATAAGTATTTTGGAAAATTCTCCTTAGTCTGTGACCCTATTTTTCGCTAATTTGAAATCAATCGTTCATTGCCTGATGTTATGACTTCACTATGATGGAAGTCATATTCAGGGACAATGGACATAACAGTTCCGTGTTCAAACGAGTCATGTAAACAGCCACGCCCTTTTGAACCACGAACTATTTAAACTGCTCTTCGTCTGCTGCTGGATACAACTCCAACATAGGAAATAGTTTTATCATTTCTCCAAGCATTATATTTGGTTTATCTCTTTCAGTTTCCAAGAACTTTCGTTAAATCATCTGCAAAAAAACTTTTCTTTCTTAGACTAAAATTTGACCGCTGCTTCTCCCGTGTTGTTCTTGATGTCTGTAGGAATGCTGTAAAACTTTTTTCCCTAGTACCAAATATATCACTGAGAGGCAAAATATATCATAATTTTGTGTTGTTGAAGGCTACTGGTGAGATGTATTTAAAAATGGCAAGTAGAAACGTTTTCTTATTATAACAAAGATGAAAACAGGAATAATAAAAAAAAAACACCCACACAATCTACGGCGTTGATCCATTCAGATGACGTAATCTGAAATATTAATGGGTAAACACAACATTAAAACCACCGGAAAATAAAGACTTTATTTTGGTATCAATGAGAAGCGCAGATTACACCGAGAAACATATTTGTATCAACCGCGCATAAACTGATTTAGCAGTAGTAATTTTTGTTGACACTTTTCAGTCAGGAGTAGTCTAATTTACTGGCAATCGCCACTTGTAATTGGTTGCCGATCTGTGTGACGTATCAATGCCTGTCGCTTATTGGGTGCACTTTTTTCCTAATCCGTCTTTTTTATTAATTAATCGTTGACTGGGTAATGAAACTGGCTAAAAAAAAAAAACAACTGAAAGAGAAAAGTCACCGAAATTATTCTACTAACAGTTTGTAATTCTCCATGCATTGAATTATGTCTGACGCCGTTTTCCAGTATTTCCTCACGTTGCAAGTGTTACAAACATCAAGCATATGAAATGAATCATAATTCATACTAAAAGGCCCTTTGCTTTGGTTGTAATTACGTATAAAATATAATTTCATATTAATGAGCTCTACGCCTCGGATGTAATGCGGACCTTTTAGTTAGTTTTTGTATAATTGGTCCAGGGCTGAAACCACTCCCCATACAATGGTTTGGTTAATTTTGCACTAATAGTCGCCTGATTAAACCACTCCTTACAGGACGGTAACCTATACGTAATTTGTTTGCGTTTAGGTTTTAATGGTTTGTTGAAAGAGGCAATTAACGAATAGAAAAAAACTTTAATTACTTAAAGTACTAGTACCGGATATATTTTTATGTGTATTGCATAACCTGGTAAATTGCGTAACCAAGTACAAACAGGAAGCAAGCCTATTACTCCACAACTGGAAGAATATTTCTTCCTTAAGCCGCAGTAAAGCAGCGAAACTAATTAACAACAACTATTGTAATTTAATTAACTATTTAATTATTCCTTAACAAAAGGCCGTCTATATTTATTTATTTTTATCACGTACTATATGGATGCCTTGGCATGTGACACCTACGTTTAATTTATTAAAAACGATATAATTAACTACTTTACATTTTGCTGATTTGTAACAGAAAAGTCTCGCGGAGTTACAAGGGTTAAAACAATATTACTTTAGGAGTATTATCATATTGCAAAGTCTGTTCGTGTTTAAAATATTTACGCAAAATGTACTTTTCGTAAGTCTCAGTTCATAAATTTGAGTTTTTTTTTTTTTAATATATGGTCTTTGGCTTTTATTACCATTTAGCCAGCTACACAACATTTCATTATTAAATCTACTAATGTACAATGATTCTTGAAGTCGACGTCATTTTTGTAACTGAACATGTATTATCTCTCAAATGTTTTTTATTCACAATAGTATGGACAACACAAGACGGACACAACATTTAATTAAAACCACCCATGCCCGAGGCCGGACTCGAACCGGCGACCCCAGCAACTCGAGGCCAATACGCTAGCCGTTACGCTGCCAGGTCGGCCATAAATCATAAGTGCTGATTGCCTTATTTAAATACTGAATGAAAGACAAAGCATACACCGTCCCTATGGCAACGACAAGCGCTATTGAAGTCCCCTACAGCCACTGCTTTGGAAATTTAACTATGGAGATCTCCCCTAACAGTCAAGTGCAGTTAGTGCTCGTGTTATTGAAGAGAGAATTTCTGTGGCTGTGCCTGGATGGAGGTGTGAACTCGCGTCACACTATTGGGGGACCTTTTTTTTTTTTTTTTAACTTTACAAAATGACCAGGCGACAATGGGCGTAATCTTGGCATGAAGCCTCTATAGTCGAGTCGGTGATCGGGGCCCGGGTACTTTTGACCCACTTACCCCCCCCCCCCCCAACGCCGGCCCTGGCGTCATGACTCATGAGACGCTGTGGCGACACGCAGTTGCGCATGTACATGCGTATTTGTTCAGCTATAAATCGCGGTTCTGCACTACCACGGATGACAATCATCGGTGAATATGCCGGCGACTTGGAGAGAGGTCCCATTGCTTCAATGTTTCGGAGAGGCACAGCGGTATTGTATTCCTGGTGTGGGGAGCCATAGGGTGTGATTTCAGATCACGGCTGGTAGAGATTGAAGGAACTCAGACGGTATGTGACGGTCAACTCCGCCCCAGTGCCAGTATCCAGACTATCAAGGACCAGTTGCAACAGTTGTAGTCCAGCGTGCCTCAGGAGAGGATACAACTGCTTTATGAGACCCATCCCAACCGAATCAGTGCATGTATCCAGTCCAGAGACGGTGCAACGTCTTACTAGTAAGCGGACTCATACTGCCAAAGTTGACTCGATTTTGTACCATTCAACCCGTAAAATTTCATTTCGTTTCCTCCTCCCTTTCTGAGTGCTTCACTATTTTTTGTCAGGCAGTGTAGTCCTGCATTTATGTTGCTAAATATTAATCCAATAACTCCCGATACCAAGACTAAGAAACCGACAAGCCACATCAACAACAAACATTTTATTTATCTCGGAAGAAACCATCAGTTCATTTCCGCTGGGAATATTTTTCTATATCCAGTCATCATCAACTACGATTAAACCGTACCTCAAATCCTTCATCCCCAACTCTTACTCTACGAATTTGATGGCATCTAAAAGTTTTGCTTGCTATTGAAGAACCATGGCAGAGAATTTTAAGTTTCTGTCGCCATATTAAGTCCCTTTTGCGGCTCTTTCTCTATAAACATTTTTAAACCTCCTTCCTCCAAATATGATGCCACTGTGGTAATATTTGCAACAAAACATTGAAAGGGGTCAAATGTAAAAAAACTCACCTGTTTGAACACCTCCGACGTAACCATGGAATGATGCAGGTTGCGCAGAGTAAGTAGCCCTGGTAAATGATTCTAAACCAAGGTTACCCAACCAATTTTGGAGATAGGTCACAATTTCGATTCTATATTAGACTGCGGGCCATCTAATACTTGCCTATAGTTACAATACATATTTAAATAAAATAAAGATAAAGTAACACAAATTACAATCAAAAATTAAACAACATCACTGAGACCTTTGCAGAGGTTTTTCATGTAGCATATTCTAGACCGCTGTTGCTGACGGGCAAATTCAATGCGCTGGCATACCACTTCGTGGCCCGCGGGCCTATGTTTGGGCAGTATTGTTCCAAAATATCGTTCTTTTTTACCTTGTAGCTTTACGCCTCGTCGATATTGATGTCATTAAAGGCGGAAAGGACTAGGGACAAGGAACAGGAAGGAATTCTGCCATGGCGTTTTGAACGAGCCATCTTGGAGTGATTTCCGGAAACCGTGGAAAATCGAAATCTGGATTGACGGAAGGAGATTTGAACCCACGCCCTCAAAAATGTCAGACCGGAGCGTTACCTAGCCCACCAGGGCTCGGTGGCTTAATTCATGTTAATAATCGACAGCCAGTTTATTTTCACCTTTAAAGATTCTGTATATTTGTGAGACTAAGTTGCTATACTATTTTTTTTTTATTTTTTTGATTATGGTTTTACTCCACTGTCAGCGTCATATAGAGGGGAAAGGACTGGTAGCAATGAACGGGAAGGAATTTCGGCCATCGTAGGAAGGAACCATCACATGCATTCACCTGTAGAGATTCTGGAAAACCGAAATCTGGATGGCCTAATGGGGATTCCATTCCGCGTCCTTCCGAATGCGAGGCCAAAGCGTTACTGCTCATCCACCACGCTGGTTATTTGCAGATGCACAAGTATCTAGTTAAGATCCACAATCCACAAGAACAGTAGTGGTGCTGTTTGGGCACAGTATGAGCTCCTAAGTTGTAACAGTGAGTCTAATTTACATTTAAGTTTAATTCGTTGAAGTTTTCTTGGTATTTAGATTTTTAGTGCTGTGTATTACTCTTGAGAATATTAAATTATTTCCTGTGGAAGAGTGAGCTTATACCCGGCAGTTCGAGCGCAAGCCCAGATCTTGTACACCGTTGGCCTTTGTAGAAATTTATGCTGCAAAAACTAGACATTTAAAACTAAATGGATAGGTACTTAACATAAAATATACATGCACCTTTCACAGACAGAGCTCTACAGTAAACCTATCCGCTTGAAACACAGGTCTACAGTGTGTCCCCTTATCCAGGAATTGGGACAACATGACTAGCAAAATAATAAATACTAACCAAGAAAATTGCAGGCGAACTGCGTGTCGTGTACAGCTGTAACGTTCCTTTGGTTGCATAAACATCAGGCGTTTCTGTAGCGATCATTGTGTAACGCAGAACCAAAATAAGAATATTGAGAACTATAACGACAGCCTAAATTCAAAAAATCTGATCATGCGCTGTAGTATTAGCGAGGAAAATAAAAACTGTAGCAAATGAGGAGAGCAATTCAAAACTTAATTACCAAAAACCAAAATATTTACTATTAAACTAAGCGCGATTTTAACACTCGGTTTTGCGTAGTTTCTTAAAAGTTATAAATCATACCATGGAGCATGAAGCGCAAAGGTTATATATATATATATATATATATATATATATATATATATATATATAAAATTAAAAAAAAGTTTACTGAAATGGTACGAGAATTAGGAGTATTATGTGGAAGAGATAACCATAATTATTAAAAAAACAAAAAACTAATCCTTGATTTCAGGCGTAAGATAGTGGGAAAAGTTTCTCTTATAGGTAAGGAATCAGGGATGATATTAAATTTACGAAGGAAATGACGAAAAATTTAGCTGAAACAATGAACAAAATTGAAAGTATGTGAGTAGAAATATTGTCAGCGAGCATATGCTCCATCTTAATTAACCTAATTTAAAATACTTAATACACATTAAGGTTAAAAATAAGTGGACCAATCAAGTGAGGAAGTTATACGATGGAGTTCATGTAATATCGTGCAAAGAGTAGTGATAGAAGTATGAGTAAAAATTTTTGGACACGACATATTAGTTAACTTTTAACAGAACCCACAGTGTAAATAAAGATCATATTTGTGGTTACAATGAGTATTTAGATATAAAGACATCATTTCATGTTAACAAGAAGAAAATAATTCCACCAAACCAGCGAAAACAGTAATGGAGAAAAAAATCCTGCTCGGACATAAGTTTAAAACTTAACCGTCATTGATGCCGCAATCAAGCTTTTTTTCCTTGCTGTATTTCCTTTCTTTGTTTTATCGTAGAGAGTACTGATGAAAATAGCTGTTACTTTAATGGCAAAGACTAAAAAAACTAACTGTGTTGATAAGCATTGAAAAGTACAGATACAGCTCCAAGATTTCCTGAATAAAGTGTTGGTTTTATGTTTCATTATAGAAATGAAATCAATTGAGACTAAGACACTAAAACTCTGTTATAAAGGATGTAAGCCAGAAACTACTTAGAAAATGGGAAAATTGATTCTGCATCTGAAGATATATGCGCCCTTGGAAAAAAACGGTATACAAGATAATAATTGTTTTAGTTTGAAAGACAATTATTATATACAGTAAAGGAGCTACTTAACTTTTTGTATACTAGCTTTGATTTAGTTCATCTCTTCTCTTTTAATCCTGAGCTAATCTGTTCTTTTCAACGTGCCCATTAAAATTACATTCTCCTCTTTCTGCTTCATGTCATCTCTGTTTTCTGCCACAGCTTTTAACTTCCACTTTTCCCTCCACTAACAAATCAACCAATACCTGAATGTTTCTTTTTCCTGTGAATCTGTTCCACAAACTTCATTGCTCTCAATACTTTTATTTAAATGTGCACTTTATTTGCAATTTCCATCCATAATGTCACATTTCAAAACTTCCTCAGTAGTTTGATTTTATTCCAATCACTGTGAGTTCAGAATAACGCGAGGTAAATGGAAACTTTGCGAACTTTGTTGCTTACCATTCTTAGTACCGGTATCATCTTTCGACATGTGAATAATGTTCAAATATGTTAAAGTGATTAGTCTGAGTATTTTATGATTTGTTATCACACACTAGTGATTTACTAAAACTCAAACTTTTCCAAAGTGAAATGCAATATTCCCGTTCATTTGCAGCCACTTGGTAGCAAACATTTAGGCACCACCGTATTTAGGCCGCTAGATTTATGTATTGCTAGACTTGATAATGATCGGTTCAGAAAAATTTCTGTTCATTACCCTATGACTGCTTCTTCGATGTTATATTTTACTGTAAACTACTTTGTCAGATAGATCCTTACCATATTTCGCTCATACAGTAAGATTACTTTAAGTTTGTACCCTCACGTATTATCTAAATGAAAGTACATACAACATTGTATTCATGTTAGAGACTCACAAAATAACAGTATAGATATGTGTCTTCAAATTCAGCAATTTTATCATGACAATGTACTTTTCAAATGGATTATGTAAAATCTCCAACTAGAATATAAAAATGTATCAGTGCATTTACCTGTAATTATTTCACAGAGCAAAATAATTAATATAAATACAAAACAATTCCAACTGAAAAAAGAAATAGCTCGTTTATATATAATGAATGGAAAACTTAAATACAGGTAGAAGAACGATCTAATTTAAGACTATAAATTGCAAATTAATGAAGTTAGATAGGAGAATTAACTAGATTATATATATATATATATATAATCCACCAACATTATTAACCCCAGGCAGCAAAGCCTGTGAGAAGATTCCTTGGTGCTGACTGAATTCTTTCTCATAAGTGTTCTCCTTTTTCTAATAATGATACATTAAGCAGTGAAGGAGGATAACATTTTCCACCTTTTTTATTTTAAGAATGATTTTTTTAACTTATACAATAGTACAACACTATCAAAAAAATTAATTGGTGGTTTTTTTTATTGATGTAATACAAAAGTGAATTCTGGGTTATGAAACAAAAATCTAAACAAAAGACTGGTGAAAGAATGTTCAAGAGATGATATGATGCAAAATGAAGCATCACACAATTAGTATCATTTGCCATAAACAATAAAATGTGAGAATATTAATAGAATGGTGAATTAGAATGAAGGTAAACAGAACATCTAAATACAAGATCATTATTTGTAAGACTGGAGATTTGATTAGATGTGATGGAGCTTGCACCCAAATGGCAATTTTCCTGCAAACCCACTTACAGTTCATGGAATTTGCTTACTTTAAAATCCTCAAAAGTCTGTGACATTTTATTGATAAGCTACCTAGATAAATTATTGCAGTCCCTGAAACAATGAAAATTGTCCTACTCCTCTATGTTTTAAGTCAAGTGCTAATTTATTGCCATGTTACACTTTCAGCTTCCCCATGCTGCTCCTGATTCTTCCCCTTATGGTTATGAATGCTTTATGACAAGTAAACAAAGATAGATTCACTTTATTTTCTTCATCTGATTTCTATCCTTCAGTGAAAGATTGATCATTTCATAATTTAGTGCATCTATAGTAATATACTCCATTGTATGTTCCCCATGTGATTCCCAAACCATCCCACAATGCTTTAACAATAGCTTTAGCAAAACCTTGAAGTCTGCTCTCTTTCTTCCACATCCCTCTATTAGTCAAAAGATTGCTCACAGTCCAAATGGGAAAGGAAGTTTAGAATGACCCAGCACTTGTGAGGTTGCAAAGGCCTTGACTGATGCCTTGGTGAGGAATTGCTTCTCCATGTGGTTTATTCCACCAGTATAATTCTGAGTGAATTCACAAGGAAACTTGATAGATCTTAGGTCAACTTTCTGCATGGTGAGCACAACTTGGTAGTCAAAACTCCGCAGAAGCCAAAGCTGGTTCTTCAAAGGAGGAAGTTCGGAATCACTCCCTACATCCTATCATCCATGGGGAGAAAGCATGCCTTTTCTCTGCTCCAAGGTCTGCTTCCTCAAATCCCTTCATAGCAATGACTTGAATGAATTACTGAGTGCCAAGCTGAACAGCTTATCTAAAAAACTGCAAGATATGAAAGAATGCACAAGTCGTTGAAAAGGGAAATTGTTACCAGGCATTTGCACCTTTAAAATTAAATAACAGTAATAATATATCTTCTTCAAGCAACTAAATTTCTGACTCTAAATGAACAACTGAATCACTCACCTGAACTATGAAGAACAATGACCCCCTTATGCCGTCTTACAGTGCTCCTGTTTAATTTCACCACCTCTGATACATGCTGACTATTTGCTATCTATCACTTAAAACACCTAACAAATCACATCCTGTTTCACCCCCACTCTTTTAATCTCATTCATCTCCATTCTGTGACTTAGACTTGTCAAATTACTATTGTTAACTCTGACAGAGCTCATGTCCTAGTGATAATTTTCCAAATCATCTTTTTCTGCATTATTCACATGCTTATTTTAAATCCTTTTGCTCTTTTAGATAATTGTTAAATACAACACTTGACAATAGACTGCAGTCCCTCTGTATCTTTCATCTGAATGGAATCTTCCTGGCTCCTTTCTGGATGAAATCAGGAGCTAGTTTATTGTCGTGGTAGTTTAAGGTAAGTGCTAAATGTGTAAAAGACTTTTTAGAATGACCTGCAACAGTAACTAGGCAAAAGTATATACGTTGATGCTGTAATGAAGGGATGCAAAAAATATGCTGACAATGTATTAACAGAAATACAGGAGGAAAAAAAAATGGATTAAAAGTAGGGAAATCTTGTTTTAATTAGACAGAGAGAGAGAGATGAAATAATATGGTAAAGGGCAGATTGGTAACAGAGGTCAGTGACAGTAATTTGTTCTTTGTATTTTCCAACTTGTTTCTTGAAAGCTTAGTGGCAGATGCTTCTACATTAATAGGAAACTGTTATGCACCCATGCCTGAGTAACACTCGGACATGCAATGCCAAGGGCGTAAGATAGCACACTAGCTGCCACCATCAAAATACTTACCATTTCATTTCAGCAAAATTGCTCGATGAGGTATGCTAGCAGCCTATTATTTTTTAATTAAGAAATTAAAACTGTCAGTTTACTGTCTTCATCTTTAGTTATAGTTATGTACAATGACATACTGACTGCTGCTCAGGGGCGAATCCAGAGGGGGGGGGGTGTTAGGGGGTTCACGGCTCCCCAAAAGTATGTAGGTCCAACCCCCCTCCCAATATTGTAATTTTGGATATCTTTTAATTTTTTTAAGCTCTCCTGATTTTTTAAGGGAGCAGGAGGCCAACAAATCAAGGAGACAATAAAGACAACCCTTGCCCAATTGAAGCCTCCCCCCAAACCAAAGTCCACTCAAGCCCCCCCCCCCCCCAAATCTACTAAAGGCCCTCCCAAACCAAAATCTTGGATCAGCCCCTACAGCTGCTCTATTGACTTTGAATAAAAATGACTTTACTTAATGGTTATTTAGTGAGAAGCACATTTCTCATACATATCCAGGTTGAATACTCAGACTAAAAGAATAAGCTTAGCCCACACTAAGAGTAGAATAGCATTGAAAATCAGTCCAAGAACAGAACCCCCCCAGCCTCCTTTCACCTTTATGAAACCATTACAGTGGATCATGTCCTAGTAGAAGCATCCATCGGAAAGCCATAAGGATCATTCATTCAGAGACTGGAAAGTTATCGCAGACTGCTAATATCCAATCTACAACATAAAATGGAAGATAGAACACCAGATAATCTGTAGAAGCTGGAGGATTAGTGTAGGAGACAGTGCCAGGAAAAGATAGTTCTGATATTACTATGTGATGAGCAACTGCCTACAGAAGAAGAACAGAATCACTTAAAAATTTCACTGGGGAACAAAATTGCTCTGATAAGTACAGCTGAAGAAGTGTATGATTACAAGAATGGGAATAGAGATCCTACGTCAGAATGTAGGGATAAAGAAATGTTGCTACAGATCTTTCCAAGGGATTTGACAGAGTGAGCCAAAAAAATAAGGTAAGAATAACTTGCTACACAAATGAGATTTCAAAAGATAAAAAGCAAAGTGCTAGGGGCAGGAAATTCAGTGTCCAGAGAGATTGGAGTGAAAATGACACAGGCTAGTGTATTGGGATAATTTATGTTCATTATTTCAACAGATAATGAAGGTTATCGACGCAGGTTCACAAGTTGATGCTATTTTCTTGGATTTCCAGAAGGCTTTTGACTCTGTACCACATAACCGCCTTTTGGCGAAGATTCGAGCGTACGGTATATCTGATCAGATCTGCGAATGGATACGCGATTTTCTAACTGGTCGGTCCCAGTATGTCGTTGTTGACGGGGAAGCCTCTTCAAAGCTAGATGTTACTTCCGGCGTTCCTCAAGGAAGTGTAATAGGACCACTTCTTTTCTTAATTTTTATAAACGATCTCGGTGACAACGTTAATTGCAGGATGCGATTTTTTGCTGATGATGCACTTATTTATAGGGAAGTGGGGTGCTCTGACGATTGCTTAGAAATACAGCGCGATCTGGATGTTATTTCGGAATGGTGCCGTAAATGGCAGCTTACACTTAACTGTAAAAAGTGCAAGGCAATGCAAATAAGTAATAAAAAGACCCCGTTTGCTTACGAATACAAAGTTAACAATTCAGTTGTTGACATGGTCGATTCCCTGAAGTATCTAGGCGTAACAGTACAAAGCAACATGAAATGGGACTTGCACATAACTTCTGCCGTAGGCAAAGCTAATTGTAAACTACGTTTTATAGGTCGTATTTTGAGAAACTGCAATGCTCATACAAAGGAAATAGCGTACAAGACACTTGTGCGTCCGCATTTGGAATACTGTTGTGCAATTTGGGATCCGTATCGCAAGGGATTGATTGACACGTTAGAGAAAGTACAGAGGAGAGCCGCTCGATTCGTGACCGCTAGTTACAGTCCTTATGTAAGTGTCACAGAGCTGATACGTGGGTTAGGCTGGGATTGTTTGGCGGACAGACGACGTCGTTTTCGTTTAAATTTGTTGGAGAATATGCGAAAATCTCTAATTTACGAGTGCAACGAAATACTTCTTCCGCCAACCTATTTAGGTCGCAATGACAGAAGGGATAAGATTCGAGAGATAAGATGCCGTACTGATACATTTATGTATTCATTTTTTCCTCGTTCTGTTCGGGATTGGAATACTCTAAAATAGGATTGGTGCTTAGCACCCTCTGCCACACACAGTAATTGTGAATTGCAGAGTATAGATGTAGATGTAGATGTAGATAATTGTGTTAATGGTTTACAATAAAAAATAAGATTGTTTACAGATGTCATAATGGTGTATAATAAGACCAAAACAGTAAAATACTGAACAGCTACAAGATGATCTGGAAAAACTGGATAGGTCAACATAGAATCAAAATAAATACCAAGGAGAGTCAGCTTATTAGGTACACAGATAAAAAAAGGTTATTTATGATTAACGGGTGTATAAAGAATTGCTTATTGAAGACCTGAACTGTAAATATTTTGGCATAATATTTGATAATACTGTAATAAGCTCAGTTGGGCAGGACAAATTAGTCAGGGGGAAGGAAGAGGTTTCAAAATAGTTGTTTTATTGGAGAGTGTGATGTACCAGAGAAATGAGGGAGTTGGGTCACAAAACTTTTATCAGACCATTGCTTGAATATGGTGATGTAGTGTGCTTCCCACATTTTGGGTATCAAATAAGGAAGCTGGAGGGTCTGCAAAGGAGGGCAGCTAGATTTGTTTCTGGAAATTATTGTAGATCACAATTGGTGACTGGGATGATAAAGGAACTGAGTTTGGACTCATTGGAAGAAAGGAGGAGAGTGAAGAGAGTGCTGCAAATGTACAAGATATATATTGATGATGAAATTTGGGAGTATATTGCTAGAAGAATTAGTATTAGTGTATGGAAAGGAAGAGATGACCATGACCACAACCTGATACTCAATTTCAAGCATGGTGGAGTGGCAAAATGTTTCTTTTGCAGGTAAATGAGTCAAGGATTGGAATAACTTACCTTGAGAAAATTGAAAGAATATGAAATTGAAATGGAAAATGTACGTGGATGGGCAAATTACACTCAAAGAATTTAAGATAAAAAATTAATAAGAAAAGGGGAAATAGGTGAGTAGGGATGTTGCCTTAAGATTATGCAATTAAATTAAATTAACAAATAAAACTTTTAGTGAACACTGGAGGGAGTCTGGAGAAAGACAAAATATTATATTAGAGTAAAATGTCGAAAGGAAAGATAGTGCTGAAAAAAAAAAAAAAAAAAAAAAAAAAAATGTATGGTCGAAGGTTTTGCAAGAAAAATGTAAATAAAATTTGTCTACTTACAAATGACAGGATAAGTGCACTACTGGAATGAGGCAAAAATCTTTGAAGACTGGGAGAACAATATAGTAGTGGCAGTCTTCAAGAAAGGAGACACAAGTCAATTTAACTTTTGTTTGTTTTCTGGACTTTATAGCTCATCAAAACTGAGGTCATTATAGGTGGGAGAAGAATGAGGGCAAGGAAGGGGATTGACCTCACAGTCATTATATTGCAGACTCAAGAGTGACACAATGTTTTTTTTTTATTATTTGTTACTATTTCTTTTAAGGAATTTACTTTTTTCAAAATGTTTATTTCTGATTTACTGCTTTTTTTCATTTTGCTGCATTACCTGTTTAGCATTCACCTCCTAATTACAGTCCATAGGCTACACTATTTTTTGTGTTTGATGAAATGCATACTTCTCAATTCTAATTATCTCTGAACTGTGTCTACTTTATTTCCTCTGGTGATCTTCCACAGGATATCTAGTCAGGAGGTCAGCATAGAATGAAGATAAATTCTTTGCAAAATATTTAGTGCAAAAGAAAATCAGTTGGGTAGAGCACTTTGAGGAAGTAAAGGGAGAGATGTATATTGGAGATGGTTATAAGGGTATGTACTAGGGAACTGGAAACTGGGACACAAAATCCTGTGTTAATGAATGATTCTGTTTGGTTACATTCAGAAGCTATTTGCAGATAATGAATGTGTATAATAGGTTTGCATCAGGAGAAGTTTGTGGATAAAAGGCTCTGGACAGGATTTTAGTTATGTATGTAAACATTAAATGGAGGTGAAGTTTCAGATCATTAGGTATACAGCTGTGGAAATAAAATATTTGTAACATACTGTAGATGAGAAATATGTGGTTATTTGACACTTTGGAGAGGTGGTAGGGACAGGCTAAATCTGTAAGGTAGTGACAAAGATATGAACTAAAAGTAAGAGAAACTGACTTGAATGGTATGGTATGGCGACCAAGTGGCAGTGGCGATTCCAGGATTTTGGTTTGGGGGGTGGGCTTGAGTCGGGTAAGGGTAGGCTTTATGGTCATGCCGCCCTTAAAAGATCAATACAGCTTATGTACCTACGATGGTCCTAGATACTTTTTGGGATACTTTTTGGGATCTGCCACTGCCAAGTGGTATATAATACTGTAAGCAGAGCAGGTACAAGGTAGGAGAGTTATATTTTCCAAACACATTCTTAACAAAGTAACTTGGCTAACAAGTCAAAAGACAGATAAATAAAGCTGGAGCCATTATATACAAGCACATGTAAGCTTGGCTATATGTTTCTGCTTTGATGACTAAAGTTACAGCTTGAAATAGTTTTTTATGTATTTTGTAGTGTTATTTGTTGCTGCAATTTCAATGAGTGGTGAGTCTACTTTACCTTTCTTTTCTATTTATACCTCCATGCTGCCCTACAATCATTTAAGGTAAGCGTGACTTGAGGTTAAATAACTAACATCTTTCAGCATGAATAAATCTACGGTGGACAATTTAAGATCGATAAAGTGTATTTCGAAAATTTTGTGATAGTTTGAAAGTGAAAATGCCAAAGTACTGTTAAGGTTCTTTGGTGGTTTTATTACTGCATTAATTAATTAATAAAGTCCACCAAAAACAAGGTTATGTTGATGCTCGTTTATTTTCAATCAAAACAAGTCTGCGACATTCACAAGCATAGTTGTTACCATGGTTGTTACAATCCAAAGATGCAATACTGACTTATCGAAAACTGAATGAAAACTTGCATGAATGTCTCTGTAACACTGAAGCTCCGCTTCCTTTAGAAGCTCTGCTTGTTGGTATTAGTTTTAGGTTTGGGGTCACTATTTATTGTTTCTCTTTAGGGGAAAAACCATGACCACTTCTCGAGTGGTCTTGTGGAAAACCCTTACATTTTTTATTTTATTCTACTTCGTTTATAATACTAAGAGGTACTCTGTACCGGTGCCAAGGTTTTGGTTGGCATGTGCCGATATCTTTTAGTCGATCATCTGTGTTTCTGTCCTTGTCTAATTTTTCATGTAATTTCTTAGTTTGTCTTCTAATTTCAGTTGCAATATTGTTTATGTCTGCTTGATGGTGAAGTTGTCTGATGGGTGTATATCTTTGGGCGCCAAGAATGATTCTCAGGCATCGATTTTGGAACCTCTGAAGTGGTTCAATGTTTGTTTTTGCTGCAATTCCCCATATTTGACACCCATATAGTAGAAATGGCAGTATCACTGTTTTATAAATCCTGAGTTTGGTTTTGGTTGTTAGCTCTTTACTGTTCAGTATTGGGTATAAGTTTGCGGTTATGGCTATCCCCTTCTTGACTCTTTCTCTGATGTGTTCCTTGAAGATCATCTTCTGATCCAGCTGGACGCCTAAGTATCGGTGTGCTTTGGTCCATGGAATTACCTGCCCTGCTATTTCCAATCGTGGGAGTCTATCAAAATCGGGGTTCTTTTTCGTTAGATACATTGTTGCACATTTCGCTATATTGATTGTTATTTTGTTGGACTTGCACCATTCGGTGAGCTTCCTTATTCCTTTTTGTAGTCTTGTTATGTTATGTTCGTGCTGGTTCCCGATTGTGAAAAGTACTTTATCGTCCACAAATTGGGCCAGGAAGACTCCTTTTGGCAATGGGATGTCGTTTGCATATATGATGTAGAGTATTGGTGATAGTGCCGACCCTTGGGGGATCCCTTCCGTGGCTTCAAGAATGGACGAATTTGCTCCTTCATGTGTTACTAAGAATCTTCTTCCTTTTAGGTAATTTCCTATTAGTTTTATGTAGCAGCTCGGGATTTTTGTTTTCTGCTGTAATTTACATATTAAGTTGTCTGTCCACACTTTATCATATGCTTTTTCCACGTCTATGAAAATAGCTGCTACTGACTTCCCTTTGTTGAAAGCCTGCATTGTTTTCTCAGCCAGGTGTAATAGTAATATTGTTGCTGAAACCCTTGATTGGCAGCCAAATTGCTCTTTTCTAATTGTCGAGTTTTCCTTTAAGTTTTCTTTAATCCTCTTAAGTACTATCCTCTCAATTACTTTCCCTGGAGAGCTTAGGAGGCTAATTGGTCTATAACTGTCAGGCTTCTCCGGGTCTTTGCCTGGTTTAGGGATAGTAATAATCTTTGCTGTCTTCCACTGGGCTGGGTAGTGGCCTAAAGTCATTCCTGCATTTATTATTCTTGTTAGGAGCACTGTCGCCTTTTTTGGCATGTTCTTCAGATGGTTGTTGGTTATGTTGTCTAATCCTGGAGCTTTCTTGCTTTTCAATTTCTTAATGGTTTCGCTTACCTCTCTCGGTGTGGTTAATAGTGGCATATTGTTAGTTGGGGCCACTCGGATGTTTGTTGCTCTCCGCTGTATTGTTTCCTCTATTTGTTTTTCTCTCGCATTTAGCTGGTAGTTAGGGGTTGTAAATTGTTTGGCGAATGTCTCTGCAAGTATTTCTGCTTTTGCCATGGGTAAGAAGGTGACACCGTCTGGTCCGTTTATTCCTGTTCTTGCTTGTTTTGGTGTTTTTAGTGCACGTATTAACTGCCATGCTTCTCGTTTCTCTAGAAGCAAGTTAGACATTTTATCTTCCCACTTCTCAATTTTCCTTTCGGTTAGTCTTCTTTTGAGTTCGCGGGCTAAACGGTGGTACTCTGTACGGTCATGTGGGTCCCTATACTTTTGCCATAACTTGCGGTGTCTATTTTTCAGATACTTTAGGTCTTCCAACAGGGGAGGAAGCTTTGTTAGGTATTGTTCTTCATAGATGGTTGTTGTTGTTGCTTTGGTTTCTGCCTCCGTGATTGCTTTCTCTAGATGTTTTACGGCTGCCTCAATGTCATCCGGCGTATTTAACGGGAGATTTGGTCTTACTTGATTTTGGATTATGTTGCTGTATTGCTTCCAGTTTATCTCCGTTTTTCTCCTTGGTGAACTGTGGTTAGGAATCCATCTTGTTAGTTGTATTTTCACCGGTTGATGGTCTGATGATAGATCGTTTGTCGTGAACATATTTACTTCCTGCGTTATGTTCTTAGTTATTGCGATATCTAGGATGTCTGAATTTTGATGGCTATTGTAGGGAATAAACGTCGGTTCTGTTGGCCCGATCACTGCTATGTTCCTTTCTCCCGCCAGGCGGAACAGTTGTTCTCCTCTCCAGTTATTTCTAAT
Organism: Vandiemenella viatica; assembly: GCA_031002005.1. NCBI lineage: Eukaryota > Metazoa > Arthropoda > Insecta > Orthoptera > Morabidae > Vandiemenella > Vandiemenella viatica. The sequence continues at coordinate 170,757,249 of CM061919.1, forward strand.
TGAGTTCCATTGCCAGTGCTTAGCATTCAGGTCTCCTCCTATTAGGACTTTTCCGCCTGTGGAGAGTATGGCGTCTAAGTCCTGCTCCAGTAGGTTTCTGCTTGGTGATAAGTATGCTGCTACTAATACTACGTGTCCTTCTCGGGATTGTATTTTAACAGCGGTCGCTTCTGCTTCTCTCAGTGCTGGTATTTGGACTGACTGGTGAGTGATTGTGTTTCGTATGATGACTGCCGTTCCTCCTCCCCTGATTCTGGGCCGATCTGTTCTGTACATTGTCATTCCTCCTATTTTGATATTGTCCTTTTGTTTTAAGTGGGTTTCACTGATGAGCATTATGTCAACTTGGTTCTGGTGGATGAAGTTTTTCAGCTCTTCTACTTTATTTTTCATTCCATTCGCGTTCCATATGTATATAGTTGCATCTTGTAGTTTGTAGCTTGGGTGTCTGGTCATTATTCGAACAATGATAGCACTCCTTCAGCTAGGGCCATTATTTTCCCCCATGTTCCTCTGGTATTTTCACTATTGTTGTAACTTCTTTCATCTTTGTCAATATGGTCTTAATTGTCCCTGCTATTTCGGATACCATGTCTTCTGGTTCGTCGCCCTCATCATCGCTCTTCTTGTGTTTGTCACTTTGTCTGTTTCTTTGGCGGTATTTGCCTGCTGTGATGTCTGCGTAGGTTTTCTGATTTCCTTTTAGTTTTTTGTTGCTTTCTCTTCCTTCAGTTTTATCCTCTTTGGTTCCAATGTTTTCGATTGTTGTATCTTTTTCTGGGTCGTTCACCTCTTTCCCGTTTTTAATATTGTCTTTTGCATTTTGGTTGGGTCTCGGTGGTCTTATTGCTGCCTGGAACACCGGGCATCCCCTCCATGAAGCTGCGTGCGGACCCTGGCAGTTGGCGCATTTGGCTGGTGATTTTTCTGGCAACTTGCATTCCTTTGTGGAATGGTATTCAGCACATTTTACACATCTTTGTGGGAGTGTACAGTAATTTGCAGTATGCCCTATTCTTTGGCACCTCATACATTGTGGTGGACCTAGGGGACTTCTGTATCGTTCCACCTGTATCCTGGTATATAAAATTGCTCGCTCGTTGTAGATACGTTCCGAGTCAGCCGGTGAATTGAGTGTAACTTGGTAGACCGCTAGCGGGATCAGTGTCTTGGTGGACGTATCTTTTTTCTTAAATTGGTGCACACTTTGCACTCCATAGCCTTTTTGTTTTAACTCAGCTTCTATCTCTTCTGTTTTTACTGTTGGCGGCAATCCTTTTATTACTACCTTTAGTGGCCTGTCTTTTGGTAATTGATACGTATAGAAGGGTATTCCATTTTCTTTAAAAAATCTGTTAATGAACTCGTAGTCCTGTATGTTTTCCACATGGTACTTCAACGTGTCACCTCTGTATACAACCTTTAGGTTCCCTTGCAACTTCTCTTTAATTATTTGGTTCATTTGAATGAATTCTTTAACCACTCCGATAACAATTGGTGGAAAGGTTTCCTTCTTTTGCTCTGGCTGAGTACTTGAGTTTTGAGCATTTGGTGTCTCCTCTTCTTTCTTATTGTCCTGGTGTCCTGGTTTCCCAATGCCTCCAATGGTGTAAATCGGTTTTGTGTCGGAATTTCCGTGTTGCTTCTTGCTTGCTTTGTTTTGCCACTCTGTCTGCCGCCGCGTTTCCTTTTGCCTTTCACTTCTGTGAATCGGGAAAAATCCTTGTTTTGACTGCTAGCTGGTCTGAGTAGAATATTGTTGATGTTGTCTGGGTTGATATCTCACATTCACTATCACTTTCACTGTAGGATTGGGCTTCAGACATTGCCATATCTGACGCGCTCCCACTTGTTGCCATTTTCTTCATTGCCGAATTGTCCGCCAGTCCGTGTCCAGTGCCGTGCGCCGAGGTGTCCGTTGCCGTAGGTCCAATCCGTCGCCGTGTGTAGTTGCCGGGTAAATCTGCAGTCACTGAGCCTAATCGTAGTCCACAATCAATGTCCGGGTAGTTTGCAAAGCCGTTATACGATTCCAGTTAACCAGCAGGAAATAGTTGTTCACACTACGAATATCTCAGCGGAACTCTGAATTGACTCTGTCCAGGCGATCTGTTTATATAGAGTCTATCGAATTTACGAGAATTCTTCAAAGGCATCCGCCCGATATTTCTCGATCATAAACAATCACTCAAACAATCAAACATATTAAAAACAATCGGAATTGATACAAAATTAATTAATAACATTACAAAATGATTAGAAATGGTAATTAGAGATACTTGAATACAAAATTATTTACAGAAATCCTTTCAAATGGTGGAAAATTGTCCTGTAGACATCGTAACTTACATTAATATATGGAATTACAAACTTTTAATAAATTCTCTTGCATCATTCGGTTCTTAAACATATTAAATGGTCTTTAAATAATTTTCTTACCTAAAACAAAGTCTATATACACTTATTTACAAGAAATTACAAAATAAACATCAAATCACTTTCAAGCAAACTTTAGCTCATTACAAATACTTCATCCAGTACACTGCTATTCAAAATTCAGGTATAAGGGCTGTTACAGTACGTAAAGGAAAGTGAAAGAATAACCAGCTAAAAGCAGGTAGAAGCTAAGCTAAACCATTTGTAAATGCTGAGAGATGTCAATTCTACCGATTGCGCAACAGTCAGAAATTCTGTGAACACCTGAAAATAGTTCTCTTGTTATGCAGCATATTATCAATAATCCAATTACACAATACTTTCCTTTTATTCAATTAACGGTAATACTCTGCAAACTTCAAATCAATTCTTTTATTATAGTATTCGTAATTCATAAAGTTTCATATTTATTTTGCTCATTAGCTTTTGGTATACGACAATTTTAATACATAGCCTATATTTTTTTTCTTCTTTAGCTAATCAACAACACATTACTTCCAAAATAATAGCCTATTACTTCACGCCCTTGGGCATAAATTCGGATTTTTTTCCGCTCCACCAAAATCAGATTCAAGTCATTCCTCCATCATTGAAGCCCAAAAGTTATTCTGCTTTGGATTCATCCAGTCAAATTGCTTATTTTCCCCTGACTTGGTGATCTTTGTTCTTTCAACTTAATAATGCATAATTATTTTTAGAATTATAACTATTTATTAAAGTGGTTTTAATATCAATTTATACAAACAGTGAGTATAGGGCCTATGTACGCTCACAGAATCTACAAAGTTGAATAAGGAGTCGATGAGACACATCAAGATTTTGCTGGGCTACGTTGGGGAAAAGGGGGGAGGGGATTCGGAGTCAAGCCAAGTAGCTTTTTATGCATATTATTTGTCATAATTGCAATAAGGTAAAGAACACACAACAACCTGTGAATATTTATTTTCGTCATTTAATTATCCCCGTATGTAATTTACGCGAGTTTGAAGAGACAAAACAGTAAAAAATGTCTTCTGGAATCAATTGGGGGGGGGGGGGCGGAAGCTACGCGTCACGCCGCGGGGGGAGGGGGTTCACAGTACACTTTATTCCTACTGTGCTCAAGTCAAGTTTTGTGATTGTTTGGGGGGGGGATATAACCCAATTTTGCTGAAAATGGTTAAATATTACTAAATATTCCTCGCCCGTGATATGAAATTATGTAAAAGTGCTAGTCATCATTACCAACAACAAGTAAATAGTTCCAACTGACAACATACATACTCTTCGATCCAGGGCCGGCGTTAGGGAGGGGTAAGCAGGACAAAAGTACCCCGGGACCGAACCTCCAAAAAGGGGCCCGCCGACCAGGGTGCCTAGCTTAACGGCAATCAAACGCAATTTTTAAAACCTGCACCTATGATTTTGAACGTTCTTACAATAAAATTATTTTAACTTTATACAAAATACCAAAGTTTAAAGTAAAAAAATTCGTCAGGGGGTGGGGAGCTTCGAAAGTTTACCTGGGGCCCGAGAATCCTAGCACTGGTCCTGCTTCGATCCCACAAACAGCCCTTTTAATCACCACTGGCCTCACATTCAAGGTCAGGCCACATTAGACCGAGCCGAGCCCGCGCCGTCACCGCACCAACACTCGGCCGAGTCGCCCCCCTCATGTCCACACTGATTCGTAACACGGCCGTGTGACGGTCGGGTTCCTACTAGTCTCCATTAACGTATACACTTGACTGTTTCACGGAAATAATGTTAAAAAAATTACCTTAAAAGTGATTTGGGGATCGTAGTTGCGGCTACGACCCGTACTTTATTATAGAGTATCGTACTTTATAATCTACGAAAGTAATAAAGTGCGTTAAAATATATATATATATATATATTTTTCTGACTCCTGTTATCTCCTAATTGTTTGATCTCTTATGCACAAAAATAGTATTCCAAAGCAATTTTAACAAATGATCGTCACACTGGATTGAAAGATTGTCGTGTATCCCTACATAGTCACGATTAAATGTTAAGCGTCACTCACTTCACATTTAACTTCTGTTTTGGTAGAGGTTCCTTTCGATTCATTCAACATTTTTTTTAACGAAAACGAATAAGATTATTATACATTTTTATTTAAATGCAGACCGCAAAGATTCTGTAAAATAATCATTTCATGTGATCTAAAAATTCCAGTCACGAAGTTACTTATCGGCCGCGCAGTACACCTCTATCCTTGTCACCTAATTTGAAAAGTAAAATTACAGTTTAACGTGAAATTCGAAGCACAAAGCGTCGTAACATCTTAACATTAACAAATCAAAGCTTTGCTAGAGGTGAATGTCAATTTTAAGACCCAAGAAAATTACAGCTGAGACAGGGATTTGAACCAGGTACTTTCAGTTCTCCAATCGTACGCCGTAACCATCTGAGTCAAGAGATGAATCTCGATGTAATCCAAAATTATTATTCAAACATAATAAAATAAACGTACTTTTATTCTACATAATTTATTTTTGCTATCCGAAAACACAAATGCACAGTACTTTTATATGATTGAATACATATTTTTCAGCACTTCTAGAGTCAGATGCTTGCGGCGTATGATTTGAGTACGGAAGGTCCCCGGTTCAAAATCCGGATCTCGGATACAATTTTTACAGGCTTTAAAATCGATTTTCAACTCCGACAAAGCTTTGATTTGTTAATGCGAAGATGTAAGGGCTACCTACATTTTACGAACATTTGATGAACCTGAAGTGAGGCTGGAAAAAAGGGTCACTTTTCTAAAGCAATCAGTAACGCTAAAACATTTAGTCTTAAAGGACCGGAAATTTCCGAAGTCTTTCTATCCGATTCTCCATATCGACCAGCCTGACACCGGCCCGCACCGAACGAATCACGGCCAACACACGGCCGAGTGTCGGCCGACATGCGGTGTAGTTTGAATCACTTCAATGGGAGTAAGCGACAACAATAAGATAAGTGACGGTGCGGTGACTATGCGGGTGCGATGCGGTCTAGTGTGGCCCGACCTTCAGGAGGACGCAGGTGCTAATACCGGTCCGGCCATCCCGATTTTGGTTTTCCATGGTTACCCGAGATCACTCCAGGCAAATGCCGGGATGGTTTCCTCAAAAGAATATTCATTCTCCATCCTAGCTCCCATTCCTCTCCTCTAATGACCTCAAGGTTGAGACGTAAAGTCATAAAAAAAATGACTATTAACGAGTAAAGTTTTTATATACAGGGTATCCCATAAGTAGCGCTACAAACTTTGAGGAAGTTGAGAGCATCAAACGATTCAAAACAGCTCATGTAACCATAGCCAGGAACGTCATTTTTCGTTCCTAGGCGACGCTGTTTATCAGTCTTGTGTATTTATATATATATGCTTAACGTCTCTCTAACAGCGAGGTCTTTAGAGACGGGAAAGGATGGGGGGGGGGGGGGGGGCAAGAAATGGGAAAGAATTCGGCCATGGCCTTTGGAAGGAAGCATCCCGGCATTTGCCTGGAGTGATTTGGGAAACCATGGAAAACCAAATCTGGATGCCCGGACGGGTAGTCTTGTGTAGTTCGCGAAGAGCCGACGGAAATGCACGAGCAGCTGATCGATTGTACCGAGAGATGCACAAGCCCACTGTAGTTTTTCCACGTGTGTATCGCAGTTTGTGCGGAAGTGGATCTATCTTTGGTACAGGCATAAACTACTCGTACTCTCCCCCCCCCCCCAAAAAAAAGTAAACTAGTGAATATCGTAAAGAGGAAACCACCAATAATCTGGCCAGGCGGTGTAACTCATATCTAAAGTAGTTTTATAATAATGAATTTGAATAAATGTTCTAATCTCTTCTTACGTCCTTTAATTTATTGTACCTCAATAACGTTGCCATGACGCACTCAGACGAAATTCCGAATCTGATGTTTACCTCTTTAAAGTTTTAACCTGTACTTACAGCAAACTATTTGTGCTGGCTTTCTCGAGATGGGTTCCGATTATTTTAAAACGCCGATCAGCGGCCTTTCAGTCTAGAAATCTTTAAGAAATCTCATTTACAATTTCTCCTCCCTCTCCCACCGCTCAAATAAGTGAGAAAGCGACATCTGTTTTACAAGTCCGACAGTAGTGATCAGGACAGATAGCAATTTATTTACATCAGATATATTACACACGTTTTGTTCAGATAAACTCCACTTCAGAAAGAAAAAAAAAGTCATTAGTACAGGTTTGCCGAAACTAGATTTGAGCCTTCCGAAATAGAGCGTATATTAAATTTTCCACGTGTTGCGGTTGAAATTTTAGGGTAAAAAAATGAAAACTCTAAGTTACTTTTATCACTGCTTATCAAGCATCAACACAGTTTGACAAGTTGTTCTAGAGCGGGCATCCACTATCATAAGTATTTCACAAATAAAAAGGTAACTTAAATCCTTCAACACAAAGGATGACAAATAGCCATGGATTTATGGTAGTTTGCTTCAGCCTTAAACATACTGCGTAGGATGAGCTGCCGACTGTGCTTCTATAAGAATTTATTGAAACACGACTCAGTGTTAAAACTTTAATAATCTACACGAGTTTCATGTTCCTAAAAATACATATTTAAGTGTCCATCAAGTTTTCTTTTATTTTCCAAAATGGAAAAAAATTATAACTTATTTCTGAATTTAATTAGATTGGTTAGACTACTTTAGAAATCGCTCCTATCATTGACTTCCGATTCAATGGTTCATGAAGTTTATACCCAAATTTAGAGCGTTTGCATGGACCATTAAACATTTTCATGTATAGTACGTTGTGCATAGAGTTCTATAGAAACCAGGTACTGTACAGGGTATTTAAAAAAGGACTTTACAACTTTGAAATTTTATATAAATTTTATGAGACAAGTTATAGAGCTGGTTTTGGTGTTGTTTTAAAGGAAAACACTTCAAGTTTTTTTACATTAAACTAAAGATGTTCTATGTGGCTTCCGTTGGATATTCAGCAGACATCCCATCGGTAATCGATTTCTTCCCAGACTCGCACTAGCATTTCAGGTGTAACTTGCTCAGCAGAAGCGTAAATTCTTGCTCTAAGTTCAGGTAGAGTGGTCGGCAAAGGACATACGTACACCATATCTTTTATGAAACCCCAGAAGAAAAAATCTAGCGGTGTCAGGTCTGGGGTACGGGGGGGGGGGGGGGCATGCAATTGGCGCATCACGGCCAATCCATTGACCTGGAAAGCGGTCATTGAGAAAATCCCGGACGTCAGTCAGATAGTGTGGTGGTGCGCCATCTTGCATAAAGAAAACATTTCGTTCTTGGTCATCCTCATCGATCTGTGGTATCAAAAATTGTTGCAACATATCAAGGTACACTATCCCATTGATGGTTCTCTTGGGGGGAAAAAGGGGCCGTACATTTTCCTCTTGCTCAACGCACAATAAACTTTCACTTTAGGGCTATCACGAACATGTTGCAATGTTTCATGTGGATTTTCACTGCCCAAAATCCTACAGTTATGTGTGTTAACCTTGCCACTTAAGTGAAAAGTTGTCAGAAAAGATGTCAAAAGATTATGTTGTCCAAGAAATGTTCATCATCCACTCGATTCAACATATCCACACAGAAGTTCCTATGTGTAATCTTATCAGTGTAATTGCTTGTAAAAGCGAATATCGGTATGGTTTCAAATGCAAACGTTTTCTCAACACACGCCAAACTGTCTTATGTGGGACTTGCAGCTCGAGATGCACGCCTGGTCGATTTCGTAGGGCTGTTGACAAAACTTTTTCTGACTTGCTCAACGACCTCTATAAGGAAACGAAGATTCCTCACTTTGATTATACATTTATATTCTTTAAAGTATGATCTGTGCCTGTTATACAGTTCTTATTTGAGAAGAGTTATTAGCAACTCTGACGTGTCTGTTGGGGATTGAGCATGTGTGGTGGTTTGGGTTGCCAAGCAGTTTTTGATGGCAGAGAGAAGAGAGATTCTGCTGGAAGAAAATATCGTTATATTGTTATTTGGAGTTAGTGTGAGGTATTCAGTATGAAGATATGAAAAATAAACGTTTTTACTGAATATATAATTTATTAAAATAAGAAATCTTATACCTCGTCAGATGTGCTTGGAGGACCTGAGGATTTATGTTTTACTGAGCACCCTGTTTCTACAAAACATCTATGCCACTCATAAATTGTAGGCCTACTAGGAGGATCTTTAGCGTAATTGGTACGAAAATTAAGCTGAACCGTTGTCGCAGACTTCGATTCTTCAAACCAAAACGCACAGCTAGCACGCTCGGGTCCAGTGAAGGCAGCCATCTTTAACGTAACTGCCGCTAGCGCTTGTGCGGCGCGATTAGGCACTAGTGGACTACGCGAGTCAAAACTTGAAGTGTTTTCCTTTAAAACACCAAAACCAGCTCTGTACCTCGTTTCACAAAATTTATATGAATTTTCAAAGTTGTAAAGTCCGTTTTGAAACACACTGTATATTAAGAATTACTTTGTTTTCTATGCTAATTGTATAGAAAGAGGTTTTAGGTCAAGACTGAATTGCCTAAAAGTATAACAATGGAAGCGTAGTCAACCATGTATTTTAATTAGATTCTGTATAACCCACTCAGACCTATACTAAACATTATGAAAAGCACCAACACCTATAACAGTTTATTTTACAGGTCATTTTGGTTATAAAAAAAAAAAAAAAAAAATATTTAACATGTTTCTATTAAGAAATCTGACGATCTGGATAAGTAGTCATACCAATACATATATTAACTACTTGCTGTTCCAATAGGGCATATATGAGGATGGGAAAAAAATATCAGATTGAATTAACTTTATAAATAAGTGAATATTTATTAATTCCAAACTTTGTTACACTTAAAATTCAAATTTGAAAGCAGTAGCAATAAAAATCTTTAAATATGTAAATATTACATAATTATTTAATAATTTAATTATTAGCACTCTTCACAAGGAAACCTTTCTTCATAGCCAGGTTCTGAAAAATCTGTATGAAATTTCACCAAAATCTTATGGAACAGGTTGCAAGATACTTTTATCTGTATCCTGAAACAAAAAGAAATTTGTATTTGAATATTCAAGTTAAAAAAATAAAATATATTTTCCCTTAAGAAGTAATTGGGGTGGGGGGAGGGGGGAATTACCTGTCGAGTCATGTGAAGTGGGTTTTCATACTCGTGTTCTCCTGGTGCAAGAGTTTGTGATGGAAGCTCCTCACACTCTGGCAAACCAAAACCTGGATTCTTAAATCTGAAACTGAAGAAAGAAAATCAAATATAAAGCATTCATAAGAAATCAAATGAGTTTAGCCTTACGATCAGATGTGTTACCTTATATTCTGAAATTCCTTATAATCAGTAATCCTTCGACGATAATAATAGAGGGTTAGTCCAACCAATACTACCAAGAAAAAGCCAATAGTCAGGCCAATTGCCACAGATGAATCACCCGGTACAGGAGCTACACTGTCAGGTTTCCTATCATTATGCCCTTGACGTACTAAGGGAGGCAAAGGACTGGTTGAATCCTGAAATAGTAAGGTAGGTTTTATACTAGGTATTCCATTTCTTTTTCTTCAGAATGAGTATTTCAGCTATAGCCTCAGTGTGATAAATTTTAAATAAATCCAAGACTTAAAAAACCCAACTTGCCTTATTCTTACAAGGAGCAGTCATGCCGACTATTTGTCCATCTGGACACAAGCATTTAGGGCCATGTGCATAAATTACACAAAGATGTGTACATTTGTGACCTTCACAAACATTATTACCTTAAAAGAAAAAAAAAAAACTTTAGTAATATGGAACCATCTGCAAAATTCAGCAGTAGTAAAACAATACTACAGATTTACCTTTCAATTGACGAGACGTTTGCATAATTGTCAAATAGTTTGCATCATAAGCATTGATATGAAGGTTTTCACACTTGTGAGGATTTCCAAAAATCTCACATTTTGTAAGGATACCTGTACCCAGCATTAACCAATACAAACTATCTTCAAATAATACAAGTCTCAGAGGCTTCTTTACCTGCAAAAACAAACTACGGTTATCTCTCCCTTCTCAATCCCACATACAACACTTAGAAACCAAGACTCACCTGTGTTGTAAAGACTGCATGCCTCTTATCCCCCTCATAAGTAGTAGCCTCGATTATCTGTGCAGTCTGGTCAGCCCAATAAATCATTCCTCGTATTGGATCTACAGCAAGTCCACTGACATAACCAACTTTTGTTGGTACCAAAAGCTTTGCATTAGCACCAGAAAGATCTGCTCTGTGGATTGTACTGGCTGTCATATCAAACATTGAAACAGTTGTCTCAGTCCAGAACAAGAATCTGAAAAAGAGGGAGCAGGGGGTAAAAAATGAAATGTATAAATGCCTCTTAGTTTATTCCTCACTCTCCCTTAAAGCTAAACATACCCTGATAGTGGGTCAACTGCTATATTGTTAATTTCATTTCCATATTCTCCATCCACAACTTTTGCACACAGTTTCACTTGCAAGTTGCACACCTGTAACATTCAAAGCAGTTATTTTATCATTCCACCAACATGGTAATAAACAACCCCTCAATACCAGCAACTTACTTTTATGAAGTGTTCATTTTCCCTGAATTCATCTACATAGTACACATTATCAGTGATCCAGTCAACTGCTATCTCTGTAGGATTTCCTACACCTTCAAAGAAAGTTCTGTTGCCAGATGAAAGCGACTGGCTATAAATTGTATTTGTTTGTTCTAGGGAGAAAAAAAAAAAAAAAAATAATAATAATAATAATAATTAGTACCAGTCCACAAGGGGGTGGAAATCACTATACAATAAAATATTGCTCACTTGTGCTCCAGTAGATCGTGTTAGCCTTCGAATCTACATCCAAGCCTGTCACCTTGAGGAATGCATGCCTGTGTATCACATCAATATGGCCGAAGGATTGAGAGACTTTACGTATTTGCCCTCCTCCAGTTACAAACAAGTATTCCATGGGTGGACCTGTTATTCAAGAAATGAAATACAAGAAATAACATTTGTAAAAATGCAGTTTTTCCCCTTTCTATACTGCATATAAATATTCCCTAAATAATTGCACTCCCTCCTCTCCACCATTTCCTTCTCCCAGGATTAGGATCCAACACACCTGTTGCCTTGCAGGAGTGTCTGTCCAGTCTAAGCACATATTCTGGCATACAAGAACACCTGTAGCTGCCTGGAATGTTAAAGCATACTTGAGAACAAACAGATTGGAAGCATTCATTGATGTCATGGCAGGTTTTTCCATCTGGCTGTAGCTCAAAGCCATCTGCACAAGAGCAGTGTGGTCCAGCTGGTGTCGGCAGACACTTGCCAGTACAAGGGTTTCCAGAACTGCAAGCCGTTTCTAAAAATAAGAAAATAGATTGGAAATCAAAAGAAGTTTGAGCAACTTTCTAGCTTATTTATTATACTAATAATCAACTTGCCACATTTGCCCCCTTCATCATGCCCATCTTCACAGTCTGTCACTCCATCACACACTTGCTGCCAGTTAATACATTTTCCAGAAGAGCACACGAAACCATCACACGGTTTACCTAAAATACGTATCTCATCACTTTCAAAAACTGAGAAAAGAATGCAATGGAAAAGTAAATTACATCAGAAGTCCTCACCTTCTGAATGAAGACACCTATTTGGATCTTCATCAGATCCATCACCACAGTCATCCACAGAGTCGCAGACCCAGGAGGAAGAAATACATTTCCCATTTTTGCACTCAAATTCTTGTGGATCACAGCCACAATCTCTTTCATCTTCTCCTTTAGGACAATCTGCATTGCCATCACACCTGAATAATAAAAATTATAGCAAATTATAAAAGGTTACCATCTCCCCCCCCCCCTCCCAAAAAAAAGTTCCAACCTTAAGTTTATAGGAACACATTTATCTGCTGAGCAAACAAATTCATCTTCTGCACAAGTGACATTTATCTTAGGAGGAACTTTGCAATGTTTCTCATCAGATCCATCACCACAGTCATCAATCATGTTGCAGATCAGCTGGACATCTATACAGTGTCCATTAGAACAGGTGAAATCCAGCGATCTACATGTAGGAAGGGCTGCAATTATAAAAAGATGTTTACCCATTAGAATGTATTACCACACAATGCAATTGCAGCAAATTGCAATACCTTATTTTGGCCTACTTACGACAGCCTTTGTGTTCATCAGTTCCATCTGGACAACTTGGTTCACCATCACATTCCCAGCTAGCAGGAATACAAGCACCACAAGTGCAGCGAAATTCATTTGGTTTACAAGTCACTGGAAGTTTGAATGTATAAAGTTTAGTGGCCCATAGACATTTCAAAATTATATATAAAAAAATTAAAAAAAAGTTACCTTTATCACAGTCCACTTCATCTGAACCATCCTCACAATCTACCAAGAAGTCACACCTAGTGTGAGCATCAATACACTTTCCATCTTGACATTCAAATTCATTATCTAAGAGGAAAATGATTTAAATGAAAATTTTACCAAGAAATAATTAAAAAATAATTTAAAAATTCAAAAATTATACCTGGGTCACAAGCAACATTTCCACAATGAAGTTCATCCGAACCATCTGCACACTGCACAATACCATCACATTTTCCTTCGGAAAGAATGCATTGGCCATTGTTACACTTGAATTCATAATCTTTACAGGAAGCACAGTTTGTCTCATCGCTGCCACTTGGGCAATTTTTAACCCCGTCACACCTGAAGGCAGAAAAATGTAATTCTTAGCATTTGTTTTTTTTACTATACTGGATATTATTTTTGATCAAATGTAGTTTCAGACAGTTACCTCTGATGAAATGGTATGCAAATATTGTCATGATCACATTTAAATTCTTGCAATTTGCAAGAAATAAAAGCTCTGCAAGTCTTATTGTCTCTATCAAGGAAGTTTCCTTCTGGACAACCACAAACCTAAGAGGCATAAAAGGTAAACTGAAAAGACAATCCAGAACAAAAAAATAAAATAACATCAAACGATGTAGTCCACTTACTTGATTCTTTCCTCTCAATAGGCAAAGATGGCTGCATCCTCCATTACCAATATGGCAAGGATGGCTTGGAAGGAATTTCCCTTTGGCAACAGATACCAGATGTATATTCTCCACATCATTTTCAAAATACGAAGTAATACCTAAAGCAATACAGGAAAATTAAATTTCTATCCAGTTTTCATTATACTATTTTACAATTGGGTAGTATAAGTCAACTTACTCAGCATTATTTTCTTTACTTTTGCATCGCCATAAAATTTGTTGGACCAATACAAGTTATGACTGCCCTCAACAGTCCAGAATATGTCTTGTTCAAGTGTTGAAATGGACACAGGAGAGGCAGAAAGCCTTCTTGCATCATGATAATCAATACCTAAAAGTACAAAAGTGTTAGAAGATTCATAAATTCTTGTGCAATATGCACCGATACAATTAATTAGAACACTTGCCATCTGCAGCAACACTTCCAATAGTCCTTTTTCCTGAATCTGCACAGAAGACTCTGTGCAATCCCTCATCATACCACAGCGATACCATTGGCCCACGGAGGTGGTTTTCAACTGCATGTATTCTTTGACCAAACCCATCCATGAACATTCTATCAATGTGAGCTCCATTATCGTAAATTGCTATAAACATATACCTTGAACAGAAAATTTACAATGAATAGGAAATATTCTATCAATTACACTGTCCACAGTAATACAACCATATCAGATTCATACCCTTCCTGAGGTACTACAGCAATATCCAAGAGTTGCTCAGAGCCAAAATGTCTAATCAAAACTGTGCGCTCCTTTGTAGTTAGGCTCATCACTTCAACAGTCCCAAGTTCAGAATCAGTCCAGTACAGATTGTTGCCATAAGGATCTGTGGCAGACAAGTCGCACAAAAGGCTTGGTAATTTTTGGTATTTTGTTATTAATTTTTTATTATTTTACACTATTAAGGTGTAAGTAGTATACTTTGACTTACCGAAGTCTAGGCCAGTTATTTTACCAATGCCATACTCTACAAGAGGGTAGACCTTCAGTGTTGTCATTGACATGGTGAAGATTTTCTTCTTTTCTCCATCACTCATCACAAGCAAATCTGAAATTTGCTAGTATTACAAACAAGTTTGAAATACTGCCAGTACAAAGATTTAAGCCAAATAACTCACCATCAACTGAACTGTACGTAACAGCATCAATGTGTCCAACAGAATTTGCTACCATCATTGAATAAGACTGCTTTCCCAGTATTTGGTGTTCCACTCTTAGTATAATGTTCCCCACAGCAGCTATTAGCAGCTGTTTCTTGGCAACAGCTGTGGAGTAACAAATTATAAGCATCACACATAGAATTACAAGAAGGAATTATATAAGAATGCCTCATTACCTATGCACGTGTGTTTGTCTACCCCAAGTTCCTTGCCCTCTGGACAAGCACACGTGTAAGAAGATTGTGGGGCAAGCATGCAAATGTCACTACAGCCAGAATCACGACAGGGGTTAGACACCTGGAGGAGGGAGGAGAGAAAAAAAAATTAACCAATAGCTGATTGCAATAATATAAGATGGCAAGAGCAGATTGTACAGCTAGATTTAAAAAATAGGAACCAAGAGAAAATTTAGTCCAGTAGAAAAACATGCAGTTCACCCATTTCAGAACTATGCCGTTCCGACACTATACCAAACCAAAAACTTGCCTTGGGATGGAGAAAGGGATGGTAAATGGTGATGCCATAAATGTGGTTCTTCCTAGATCTGACCAAAGTTTTGTGATCCTTGCCAGTAAATTTGTGGCATGAGAGTATCTGACGACCATGCCAATCTGACCAGTATAAAGTGTTCTCAAACACAGCGATTGCATAAGGATGCTTCACAACATCTTGCAGAATGACCTGAAACATTCCATTTTATGCTAGAAATGGAAAACAAACTTAAAATATATTTAAAAAGAATTTACTAACCCTCCTATCAGAACCATCCAATTTCACAGATTCTATGGTTTGTAATTTTGCATCAACCCAGTAAAGACGTTCATTGCCGAAGTCTATAGCAATTCCATTTGGCCAGTGGACATCTGTCACAAAAGGCTTTGGTGATGAACCATCCATCCCTGCTGTTGCTATCATTGGAAAGCCCCAGTCAGACCAAAACATTATCCTGCAAGTAAATACACGAAATTTCAGATTTTCAATGCTACAATTTTTTTTATATTAAAAAGGAACTAAAAAATTACCCCTTATTTGCCATCAAAGCAATTCCTCTTGGTTTCTCCACATCTTCATTTACCAATACTGTGCATTCATTGCCAGATTTAGTGCAGACACCAATGAAACTTTCTTCACCATCAGTAAAATAAATATTTCCAGTTATCATATCTATAGCAAGATCTTCTGGCAAGCTCAAGCCTGGAAATGGTAGAATTTTTTTTCCTTAGATGTATAAAATGGTGAAATATATCTGCATTTATGTGTAGAAACTGCACAATTGACTATACACTTAGATGACAAGCTTGTTACAATTTATAACTAGAATAACTTTTTTTAACCCAACAATTACTTTTAAGAAACTTACCCGACATAACAAGAACATCAACAATGCTACCATCATCATTGCTCCTAACAATAGCCTCTTCTCCATCTCTGACACTTGTCCAATAGACAAATAAGCCATCATATGCTACACCTGCTATGTGTTTCTGATCACTGGCAACCTCAATATAGATCTGAGAGCTCATGAAGTAAGCACGCACTTCAGTTTTTGTGGAGAACAAGAGAACAGCTTGTCCACCTGCAAATGGGGGGAAAAAAAATTAAAACCCATCTAATTTAAGGTAATTTTGGGTAGTGAAACCGTTTCTTACCCTCAGCAGAACACGTGTTATTATCACTCTGTAGCAAATAGCCTTCATCACAATAGCATTCATAGCCTCCCTTCAAGTTCTTACATTTTTTGAGAACATATTCCATACATTTGGCATTCATCAATATCTGTAAAGTGATTGAATTAAGTGTCAACATATCAAATATAAATTTTTCATTATGTATCTCTCCCTTCCCCCCCCCCCCTCCCCCCCATCAAACATTACCTGTGCAGTATTTGTCGTCAACGAGATTAAACCCCCTAGGACAGAGGCACAAAGGGCCAGTTGGCGTTGGTTGACATTTGAAACTACATCCACGAGACTGGCATTGCACTGCACCTAAAAGGGGGGAAGAAAATAAAATTGCTGCACGACCAATTCCAACAATTTTCACCAAGTTGTTAAATTGTTCATACTTACTCTTCTGACACATAGGTCCTTCATCAGAGCCATCCAGGCAATGCTGTGTACCATCACAGACCTCTGCGAGCTCTATGCATCCAGTGCCATCGTGACAAGCAAACAATTTTTTCTCAAGCTTACACTCTTCAATGGCAGTCATGACTTGACCTGAAATACCAAGCATTAGTTTCAAATGTCTAACATAATTTGGAATGACACTAGGAATCTTTATAAATCTTACAGTCAAGTTCGTCACTGGCATCTCCACAATCGTCATTTCCATCACATCTCCATTCTTTTGGAATACAATGGTGGTTTGCACAAGTGAAGTCTTCATGGCATGATATCTGCAAGTTCCAGTTAAGTAAATTACTGCTTAACTGACAAGCATAACAATAATAAAATAAAAAACCAACATCTTACCTTTGCTGTACATCCCAACACTTCATCACTTCCATCTTTACAGTCATTATTCCCATCACAAACCCATTCCCGAGGGATGCAAGAACCGTCAGTACACCTGAACTCTTCTTCGTTACAGACACGTGCATTGAACTGGAAAGTAAAATTAAGTTAAGTTCTCATAGTTTAGAAACCAGTAATGTTTGCAGTAGTTTAAGGCAGCACTACCTGTTCTGTATTATTACAATCCTTTTCATCAGACCAGTCATCACAGTCATTTTCTCCATCACATCTAAAGAAGCTTACAATACATTTTCGATTATTGCATCTGAAGTGAAGTGGAGGCTTACATTTGTCGTCATCTAAAATTTAAAAACCGACAACAGTTAGTGCAAACAAATAACTACGTATCTTATTTTTTCCCCCTCTTATTGCCAGTGTTGAAAGTCTAAATCGCATGCTGCCCCCAAGAACTTATACACAAGCAATGAAAGCGTGCATACTTGGTATAACAAACTTACCACATCCTAGTTCGTCGCTAGAATCTGTGCAGTCCGCAACACCATCACAATGTTTTGTTTCACGGATACACGTGCCATCCTTGCAAACAAAGAATCCTGGTGGACATACAGCAAAAGCTGGGGGAAAAAAAACCTTGCTTATCCATGTACACAATTAAGAATATCCATTTGAGATTCAGATGCAGTGACTTACTGAATTCATTTAGAAGCAGAGCTATTGCCACACTCAGTAGCAACTGCCCTCCTGGACTACAGTGCATGGTTGCAATGTCAATTATCAGCCTGCAACAACAGCACAGCTTCAAAACTCGCAATGAACAAGGTTCCGTAAAATAGTCACTGTACAAATGAATTTATATACGTGCTGCTCTGCAAAAAACTCTGAATGTACCATTGTCATATCCAAGAATTAATGACAAACTACATGTACAGAAGGGCACGAACTGTTGTTCTTGGGAAGACAAAAACAATATGGTACCTTACTGTTATACAAAAGACCGTTTTACCCCTTATATCTTTGTTTATTACAGTCAATTCTATGCATCACCTTCACGAGAAGGTGCATTGCTCTAACCTACAACCAAAGCCTGGATACATTTTTTTTAACAAATTGTTTGAAAATCAAATGTTACTGGCTTTCCTTCAGTTAGATGAAGTTTACATGTACCTGCGATGAAACAATTACCCCCAACATCCCCTTCCCTCCCAATTCAGCGCAACTAACGAAAACTTTGAGCAAATCATTGCATAGACTTCCGCGATTGTTACCAGTGTATTTTTTATCTCCCAATGGATTCCCACCATCACTATCTAGCAGTAAAACAATTTTTAAGCTCTTCGCATATCCGCAGTTTATGACAGTGAGCATAGCCACCGAAAGTGAGAATGAAGGAATACGAATTCTTGAACAATGGGTATAGCTTTGTCGCGAGCAACAAGGCAATCTCAGGACAGTACCATCAGAAGAGACTTACGGACAAGCCAATGACCGTTACCCAGCCAGCTTCCTGAATTTTATAACATTCGCAGACTTTTTTGGGGGGGGGGGAAATCAGCTGTTCGGGAGGTTCTCCCTTCCTCCTCCCGCCCCCCCATTTACTTCCGGAAAAACTACAGCCGAGTGGTTATCAGATACCCTGCAGTTGTGTCTAGGCAACTGGCACAGAGGGGACACCACACAGAAAATGCCAACTTTAAAAATAAAGTCAGCAAATCAGCTATACCATTGCATTCTGCCAACAAAAGGCCGACTAATTTACAAAATAGTGTTCTAGATCACCACCTGCTTTCTTGAACCAGTACAACAAATCAAATAAAAAAACTGACAATAGGTGGAAACTAGACGTGCCCCATCTAACCGCCCATGTTACCGCCGCGCGAAGTTCAGACAGCACGAGTTTCAGCAGCAACTTATCGGCGACAGCGACGCCAATCATGGTAATCTTCGACAGAATCCACAAGATAACCAAACCTTGTGGTTTAGAAACAAAATCCCTACCACTCCCTTTTTCCAGCCTAGAATAGAGTGGTAACTTAGCATCACCGTACACGCCTTGTTGATACCCAATACTCCTCTTACTACACAAATTCCTTACTGAAACTTGCTCAAACAACCAGCCGTACTCCCTTGTACATCGCGCCATCCTTTATTAGATAGTTTTAACGTTTGCAACAGCCACAAATGGGGGATAGTTAACATCACAGAATACTGGACTTCAAACAGAAAGAGCAATTTTTAGTTTCGGCGACTAGAATAATTTGTCAAGGGGATAGGCTCAACATAATAACCAAAAGAAAAGCTAAACTTCGTTGGAAGCAAAAGTAATAGCGTACGGTAATTGCCATCACTGCCTATACTCTATTGTAGTTAACTTCCCATCCTTAATAAAGACAGATTACCATTAAAAAAGATTATTTCCCCAAAGTTACGTCCAGACTAATATATTAAAACCTCAACAAACTGATCACGGATTGGATGAAACAGAACCTACAAACTAGTCCGAATCTACACTTACACGAATTATAAGTCTTTATATTCCTACTGCTACGCTGTGAAGACACGAAAACCCACCCCACACTGATGTCAATTGCCCCGTTCAGCTCATATATAGGCGCCTCAGAGGTTCATATCAAAACCCTTATCGCAAAGATAGAATAGTCAGCCTCGACAACAGTGACATCTGCTAGTGTTTTGATGGATAAATTTAAGAAGTTTATAATATTATTCTAATAACATTTTATTATTATAAATATTTTAAAATATTATTTGTTAACATTACAATACATGAAGACATCGTAGCTATTTCGTAGGTTATTAACGGTCAGTATAAGTCTGTCTAGATAATATCTTTAAGCCGTTTGTAAATAATACATCCAGTACCACGCCAGAGTGTTATTTCTAGAAGTGCGTTCCTCTGTGCTTCGTTTTTGATGGTATGTATTTTTTATTAAATCCCTACAGTTGGAAAACTGCTAACAATCTGCTTATTTTTTAAAATTATTATTTCAACATCTCAATCGCGATCGTCTTGCTACTGTTTAGTTAACATAATAACTTTTACATTCTTTGAGAGAGTGCGAGATAATTGCACTGTGCCCCAATTATAAAATTTTGGATTATTAAAAATATTGATGCTGTGGAAGTCGAAACACAATTTGTTAAAGAAAAGAAATGGAAAAATCCACTTCTATCCACCAAACATTGCAAATAGTCTGTTCATCACAAGAATACTGTCCGTCCTTAAAATGTGATTAATATTGGTTTCCTAGATACCATCCCCTAGATTCGACCTTTAAGTTAGATTTCTAAACTTTTTAATATGTTTCTTGGCAGGTGTTTAGTATCGCGTGCAGTTATAATCTTTTAACCGACATATTTTTATTTTGTCAGTTATGAAACTGTCTGTTATTATTCATATGGGATGATTTTGCTTTCGGCTCATATGTCAAATTTCATTGAAAATTACAAACTAGAACTATTGAAAATTTGCAATTGATACTGCCATGT
Organism: Vandiemenella viatica; assembly: GCA_031002005.1. NCBI lineage: Eukaryota > Metazoa > Arthropoda > Insecta > Orthoptera > Morabidae > Vandiemenella > Vandiemenella viatica. Next base: position 170,777,914 of record CM061919.1, read on the forward strand.
AGCTATGAAGTCATGCAATTTTTTTTTTTTCTTTCCAAACTACAGGAGGTCAAAGTATTGAAGAATTTCTCACAAGAGCCATTCACATTCTCAATTTTCACTGTGGGTTGTAACAGGAAGGAAAAAAAAATCGTCTGTGCTTAAACCACAAACCATTTTTAAAATTTCTGTTGTTGGTCAAAATATAGTAGTTAAAACCTTTTTCTTATTATTCTTACCCGATAAAGAGTCATCCAAAATTCAGTTGAAAATTTAATTTTTGGGGACGTGTGATGAGAACCATCATACGGGAGTCAAAATTGAGTTTTAAATTGAATCTTGAAGTATTATGGAAATCGATCGGTAGTCTTCCTTAAGCATATTGTAATGAGGAAACGTGAACAGGTGTGGTCAAATGCATGTTGCGTTCCGTCTATCGGCAGCTAATGCTTACATTTCATATAATAGATTTATTTAAATTGTTTTGACAGTTTTCTTCTCTAATGAGGTGTATGAAATTTCGTGTGTAGTTCACTGTCTGATATTCAAGCTACTTTAAGGTGAGTTTGTGTAACTTTGTGAAAATTGAGAATATGGTAAATTCGTGTATATAAGGACGTTCAATTACAATGGTTTATTACAAACAGATGATTCAGTTTACTGTTGGCGGTGAATGACAGCTATTAAACGTAACGTGCATGTTAACGATCATATTTTTCATGTATACCGAGTATAATTCTGTGATTTGGATTCTATGGTACATACACGTGTTCTGACACCATAGCTAAGTATGATGCTTCCCCCGTAGAATCCGTCTAACCTTTGATACTTTTAATATTGTGTGTAAGCGTTTTTAGTTTTGGATTAGTTCTACGTTTCTAACATATTGCGCTGTCCAAAAACTTAGCACTCTTGTATTTTTCTCAATTGGCTGTCAAGGTTGATGTCGTCTGCCATTTCTTCACTTATCACGCATCATAATCTAGGTCTCCTTCAATAGTCAATTCCCCTCCCTCGAATGTATTTGCTGTTAACCAATCCGCCTGTTGAATGTGACCACGGTCCTTATTAAATTTCTCCGATGAACATTTTTTTCAATCACAGTTTTCATAGAAAATGCTGGTTTCTTATTTTATTAGTCCATATATCATATTTTCAAGTGAACTCGCTTCTCTTCTTTCGTACCGGAATTCTTAAACGTCAAAAAAAAAAAAAAAAAAAAAAAAAAAAAAAAAAAAAAATTAAAAAAAAAATTATTGAACGTTTCTGATTGTATTTAAATGTATTTTATACAGCATATAAATGCATATTCAGGCCGTTTTCCCAGTTTTTGTCATATTACTTATTTTATTATTTATTTATTACAGTAGTATTTATGGTCATATAGTCATATTTTGAGGAAAAATCTGGTAATTTTTAATAGCAGCCTAACGGGAATTCACTAGAAGCTACAAGATGAGAAAAAATAAAGATAATTATTTATAGAAATGTACTCCCGTTATACACTGGAGGTAAAAACTAAACTGAATGTCACTGAAGTAAAACTAAATTTACCCGATGTTGATAGGTTAATATCAAATGTGAAAAAGATTTTTGTCAAAGCTCCCGTGAGAATGACAACCTCGCTGGAACACATGGCTCGATACAAATAGCTATAATCGCGAATATTATGAAAACATAAAGTTTTTAATTTTAATAGCCATAAAAATTGTCCTATCTCTCTTTTCGATCAATTTGTTTAGAAATATGGCGTACATAAAGTCAAATTTTGCAGGCATCACAACTGAAATTTCTCGTCTTGAAGAAATTGTTCTGGAACTACATGAAAGTTTGGGGGTAGTTAAAAGTATGGAAACAGAGATAGGCCAAGCAGGGGGCAGTGTGGTTAGTTTGCTAAAGAACCAACTTGATAAAAGTTGTTGGGTGGGAATACTGGATATAAAACAATTTGTTAAATTATGATGTTTTACATAGTGGTGAATCTGTTTTGACTGTACAGTGACTTCACTCTGTTCAAATATTCTCCCGTGACATCTTGCTATGTTGAACGAAGCTTCTCACAGTACAAGACCGTTTTAAGCGACAACAGGAGAAAATTCCTCTTTGAGAACTTGAAGATTCATTAATCTACTAGTAATCCATTCATTTACAGGAATAATGTTCGAAAAAATTTAATTTCTGAATGGAGGAGTAAGTGCACGGAATCAAATTGTGTTGTCTACATGAAAGCGACAATACTGGATAAAATTAATGATGTATAACTGAGCATATTTTGATATTTAGTAATTTTCAATGTTTGGTCATATTTTGTCATTTTAGGTTATATTTATCCATCTTCAAAGTTATATTTTCATGCATATTTTTCTAATTTTTTGGTCATAAAGATCCGAACCCTAGTTATTACTGTCCAGCTAGATCGCTCTGTAGCTTTTCATCAAGCTTTCCATTTTCATCCTGTACTAAATTACACTAGCAGTGCCATGACTTCATTCACGTGGACAAGAGAAGATATCGGTCGTTTTTTCTTTCATTTGTAAATTACCACCGAACGTGGTGGGTGAACGGTTAACGTTCTGGTCTCGCATTCGGGAGAATGCGGGTTCGAATCCCCGTCCGGGCATCCAGATTTGGGTTTTCCATGGTTTTCCCAAATAACTCCAGGCTAATGCCGGGATGCTTCCTTCAAAGGCCATGGCCGAATTCCTTCCCGTTCCTTGTCCCCAGTCCCATCCCTCCTCTAATGACCTTAGCCGACGACGAGGCGTAAAGCAGTAAAAAAAAAAAAAATGTAAATTACCACCATTAATGTACTAAAGTTTCAGGATGAAAATCGGTAAAAAATTGTAAGTGGAATAAAAATAATTTACAAAGGTACACGACCGATCAAATTATTATATACAGTTGTCGGCAAAGCTTGCATGATTTCTTGGACTTTTTTTTATATTAAGTCATGTTAAACATTTAGATTGCGGCAAGGCTTGCCCGAAAAAATATTAAATTGGTAGATTCTATTACAAAACAATTTAGCAGACGATTTTTTTTAATATTATTATTATTTCTTTGAGTGTTGTCACATTGAAACTCGTGGTAAGGTATCACTAACGTAACATATCATTGTGAACCCTAAATATTTCCTGATTTGTTTATTTAATTTCCCCCCACACCTGGTTTCCTATTCCATAATTTATTTTTATCTCAAAATTTATTGGGATTTCTGGAGATCACAATTCTCCGAGGAATCGGAGTCAAAATACTGATTTAGTTAAAAGCAAGACACTTCTAGAAACACTATCTTAAGTAATTTTATCGGTATCATGCTGGTCCAAACTTTATCACAATAATTGCTTGAGAAAAAAGGGGCTTTTCCAGGATTTTGGTTTGCTGGTGGTGGTGGTTGGTTGGGGGGGGGGGGGCGCATGAGTAGATTCTGTGAACTTTGGTTTGGGGAGGGGGGGCTTGAGTCAGGCAAGGGTAGTCTTTATAATCTCCTCAGATTGCTGCCCCCTTGAGAGATCAGGAGAGCTAAAAAAAAAAAAAGTGTGTTCCCGAAATTACGATGTCGGGGGTGGACCTAGATACTTTGGGGGGCTTGAGGCCCCCCCCCCACTCTGCCCCTGCTTGAAAATATATGTGGTGTATCACAACCTAATAGTTGCTTGAAATAATGATACATGGTTTATTACAAGCTAATTACCACTTGAGAAATAATATGTTCTGCCATTGACAATCTCAGTAATATGACGTCATTAGTCAGTACGGAGGAATGTTGTAGACTCAATTTATTGAGGTCATAATACCACCCACCTATTTTCTCTCTTTAAAATTTTTAAGTTCTTTCAGTGTTTCTGGTAAATCTTTCATCGTTTCTCTTGACAATCTATTTTAGTCCTTGACTCCCTTTCTCAGAAAAGAAAATTTAGGGCTGGCCTTGCATTCGGGAGGACACCAGTTCTAATCCCCGTCTGGCCATCTAGGGTTTTCTATGATTTACCCAAATTACACCAGGTGTATGCCAGGATGCTTCCTTCAAAAGGCCATGGCTGAATTTCTTCCCATTCCTTGCCTCATCCTTTACTGCCCCTAATGACCTCAATGTTGACGAGGCACAATGCCATAAGCAAATGATGATAAATTAGAGCCAGGTTATGGTCGTGATTCAAGCCTCACTCGCAGTACTATTTTCAGCCTCTTCCTGCATTCCATACCAGCTCCTATGATTGTGTTTTGTGATAATTTCCACAAAAAATCTACCTGTCCTACTTTGCACCCCCTTCAGTACCTGTTTTGTTGCCAAAAATAGGGAGCACTTACTACACCACTATATTCAAGCAATGGTCTGACCAATGTTTTTTTTAACTCAATTTATTTCTCTCATCACCCTCCATGAACTGAAAGTTTTTGAAATCTTTCCCTGTCCAATTAAGTTTACTACCAAATATTATTTGAAGGTATTTACACTTTAGGTCTTAACAAACTATTCCTCCTCCACTCAACAATCTGAAAGGACTTTGATTATTTTATCTGTGTACCTAATCGGATGACTATTCTGTTTCCATGCCATTTTGATCTACCAAGCTAGATACCCTGTAGATGTGCACAGTCTTCTCCTTTTGCAATCATACTGTATAACATGCTGTATAATTTCTCACTGTAAACTACTAACACAATCCATAAGAATAATGAAAAGCAGTAGACACAATTCATTACCCAGTTGCACTCCCATTTTCACTTCCATCTCCTTTGATACTGCATTTCTTATTCCTTTCGCTTTCTACCTTTTAAAAAATTTTTTACCCAGCGAGTGACTTTTTCATCTGCTTGAAGAATTTTTATCCTATTTATCAGCTCACTCTGTCAAACTCCTTGAGGAGGTCAAGTGCTGCTATCAACTTGACCTCCCTTGTCCACTTTGCCTGAAATATCCTGTAGCTTACTAATGGAGGTTAACATGAATATCCTATACTGAGCACATCTTCAACTAGTTTGTTTCCTCAGAAACATTTCTGATGTGGTTGCACATCAATTTCTTCATCAAAATACCTACCACTTATGTCAAACTAATAAGCCTGTAATTTTCTATACCGTTTCTCCTCTTTTATGGACCAGCACTACTATTGCCAAGTCCTCTAGTTCGTGGCAAGACCCAATCTAAACAATGTATTTTATTGTATCATGTCTGCTTATCTTTAACACAGCTGTAGTAATGTTAGCCATACTGGCTCTTTTTTTTAGTTCATTCATATAGTCCTCGGGATCTGTCTCAAATATTTTGGTCTGCTCATTTCTACTTGTACGGAGAACACCTCCTGATTTACACCATCTCATCCCTGAGTGATAGTCTATATTAGCCTAATTAAACTTGTTACTTAATAACTGCACTTTCTTTTCAAATCTTCCTACCCTGTTCACAACTATCTACATATTTTTCCTATACCTCATTTTTCCAACATAGTTATAGAAATTTCTATTAGTATGATTGCATGGTCCCCTGTACACATAATATTCTTCATAAAACCTTTTTTGCATTAGGAAATTTTATTATATCTTAGCCATATGGATGACCAAATTAAGTTTGATTGTTGTAAATTAATGTGTAAATTTAAAAAAATTTCAGCGTACCTTATACAAAATAAATTTCATTGAATTTATTCTGATTTTTCAGCCGTTTAGTTGGAATGGGTGTGTAGAGAAATTGTCACCACAGCAAATGCTTATCACAATTAAATTGAAAAGTTGAGAGTGGACCAATTTTTAAAAGTTTTTGGAGCTTACATATCTTAAAATGCACCTAAAAATATGTTCCAAAACCACTTTTATGACTGTTCAATGAAAAAAATATCATTTTTTGTTAGTATTTATATGTATACACACACAGGAAAATTCTTATTCGATTGATCCCAATGAAATTTCATTTATAGTAGGTAGGAGACTGGTGCACAATTTTATATTGAATTATAAAAATGTGCTAGTCATCAATAAACTTAATAACAGTTAATCATGTCTAATATATTATTTACAAGTATAACACAAAAATAGTGAAATTTCCCATTGTGAAACAGACTGAAAGGAATTAACAAATAAAAAAATCTTTAGCATTGTCTCCATCTAAACATTTTATATTTGCTGGAGACTACTGAAAATATTTACAGCAGAGTAGGTATCTAACTAAATTTCTGTATGAAAGGATTTAAGATATTTCATATGGTTTACCTAACAGAAAAAGGTTTCTGACTACAGAATACAGAAAACAGCTTGACAGCTTATATGCCTACAGTGTTCAATACTCCTAAATAGTTGAAGTTGTTTGGAATTTAAGTGCGAAGGAGCAAATTCGCAAGAGGAAAGAAATTTCCTAACACATCCACTTTACTATTTCATAATTTTTTTTTTTTTTTACTTTAAATTCTTTGAATGCAATATTGGCACCCATCTTTAATGAATTTTAATTTTAAATTGTTTCAGTGTTTCTGGTAAATTTTTCAACTTTTCTCTTGGTAATTTCCAATTCTCTGACACCTCCCTTATCAAAGAAAGAAAAATTTCTTACTCGATTACACTGCATTCAGGAGCCAGCTAGCAGTCATGATAATTTTTTCCCCTTCCTTGTACTACTCCTTAGCAGGGCCAGATTAAAACAGCGTGGGACCCATAGCAATGTAAAGAAGTGGCCCTTGGTTTTTTCCATCGGGGCCAGTAATAGAGCTATCTGTCCAACCCATGTAGCCAATATATGCAGTGTCTTCCAACTACACCCAATGCAGCTTCTTTATTATATTGGTTATAATTGTGTTTTACCAAAATTTCAATAAGAAAATCTAACTTTGTGTCCCCTAGAACTCCTATATTTGATACCCATAATTGGGATTCTGTTTGCCAAGGTCTTCTAAATCAGTTAAGTCACTGCCCTGGTTCATCCCATCATCACCCACTCCGATAAATGAAGATTTTAAAATCTGTCATTACCATCTATCTAATTTCCCCTGCAATTTGTGTTTACTATCAAACGTTATGCCAAGATATTTATACTTAAATTATTTACAAGCAATTTATCCTCCAGTTTATAACCATAAAGAAGAACCTTTTCTTATCTGTGTTCCTAATAAATAGATTCTTCTTACAAATCAGTATTTCCACATTTCTGATGTGATTGAGGTCAAATTAAGGGGTCTGTAACTTTCAACCCTATTTGTAATGTCTTGTTTATGAACCAATATTATTACACTTTTTCAGTGCTCGGGTAAGCAGCAAAACTCCAAATACAATCTAAATGATATTTCAAGAGATGTTACAATACCATATTCACCTATCTTAAACAAAATTTACAGTAATATAGCCACACTACTGCTTTACGTTAATTTAGCATTCTTAGTTCCTTCATATCATTGTGAAAATCTATTTTAAATGTTTAGATTTTTTTCTATTTTCGTTGAAAAGCTCCCCATTTTCTCCAATTCTTGAATGATAGTCTAATGATCTCATTAAACCAGTTAAATAAAATATCTTTTTATATTCTTCGTAACTTCTTCCGTATCTTTATCTTCACTTCCCCTCATTTTTCTAAGATAGCCATAGAAATTTCTAGATGCATCATTCACTGATTCTCATTCATCCATAATATTCTTCATAAACTGGTTTTAGCTTCCTACTTTGTTGGTACAATTTTATTTTTCAGTTGTTTTAAACGCTGTCTATTAACTCTGTTGTGTTCTCTTCTCACTAACCTATTTAACCTCTGCACCTCCCTATTATGATGTCTGTGCTTTTATTTTCCATTTTGAAACAAACATTTCTTCCCTATGTGTATTATTTCCTTGAATCTCATCTCTGCTGTACATGTCCTCTCTTTCCCTGGAATTTATCTTCAATTCTGAAGAATGTGCCTTTTTTAATTGTACTTGGAGCCACTCTGTTTTGTGCAACTGGGTAAGTGAATCCTTCATTAACCATCAGAATTGTCATGATCACTTATTCCTTGTTACTTGAGACCACATAAGTTTAGTAGTCTTTATTAGGAAACTATCCAACATGATTTTTTCCCCTGTACTCTACTGTACCACCTGTACAAATCCTTCTTCCTTCAGTAAGTTATTTGCAATTCTCTGCTTCCTTTCACTACTTATCTTATTTCCTTCTCAGTCCACATCTGGTAAATTTATTTCTCCGCCAATAATAACATTTGTACACTCACCTCGGATCTCTGAATACAAATTTAATCTCTCCACACATCTCATAGTCATCATTCATTCATTCCCTACTATAAACCGCCAGGACTCTAATTCTTTTTCCTTCACCTCAGAAACCATCCCCCATTATTACATGACTATCATTATGTTTACATTATCAAAGTTTAAAATTCTTCAGAAACCAGTTTGCAAACTCCTGCATTTTCCTCTATCATCATCAGAGGAAACCTCATTTCCTTTAATCATGAATCTACTTCTGTAACTGTTTGTGTATCTCCCTTATGTTATCAAACTCCATTACTTTGTTCATCATACTCCCACAATTCACAAGTAACAGTTTTGTATTGTGCTTTGTCATATACTGTGCATTATATTTCATCCTCATTTTGTGTCCCTCTCTTTCCCTGATTACCTCAGAAACCTCTTACCATTTGTTATTTCTCCTATCATACACCTGTATTCAATGACCCTTTGGTCATCTGTATTCAATGATCCTTTGGTCACCTATTTTTACCTTCCACCAGCAGCCTCTAACCTACAAAAGGTACACTCCTAAAGCAATCATAACTGGAAGTGGACTCAATTACTGCTATGGCTAAAAACTCTGAAACCCTTCTGTTTAGGGGAAGTTTGTCTGCTGAAATCATGTCTACCATAGGTGTCAATATGCATAATCCTCATGACAGCCCCCAGAAGCACTTCTGCCTCATAGTTGGGTTCAGTTATGGCCAATCATGGTGACTTCAAATCTACATGAGCTTCACCATTATATGTTGATATTCCGTCCCCACCTTTAATTATCAAATAAAATATTATTTCTTCTGCTAAATTGCTTCAATTTTTACTGTGTGAGTAAGACAAATTCATGGAAGAAGAATAAATTTATGTTGAAATTACAGAGTAGAATACAGTGTGATATAGCTTGAATTCTGAAGAAGTTTTCATTTCAATATCCTTCTAAGCACTCGTTTAATTAAAATAGCTGAACTAGGAAAGGCTACATAAAAATTACAGTGGCCAACATTTTATCAGCTGGAATATTAGATGCTATATAATTACATGGACTATCGTGTCTTATGGAGGTGAACGTAGACCCATTGGAATAGGATTTAGCATTTTGGGCATTTTTGAGAGTGATACAAAGCTGTATAAACAGTATGCTTTTTAGGGTTAGCAACCAAAGGGGGGGGGAGAGGAAACTGAATCCTTATAATTTCTAATGTCTGTAAAATTTCACAGGCCTATTGTTCCATTGACAACGAAACAGATATGTAGTCAACTACTAGATTTTTTAAAGTATGCTTTCCGAAAACAAAAGACGGGTGATTTTTTGTTTGATTGATTTTTGTTTACCGAATTGTGCTTGAAATCACTGACTGAGTGTGGTGGGTGAGCGATAACGCTCAGGCCTCGCATTCAGGGGGATGCAGGTTTGAATCCCCGTCCGGGCAGCCAGATTTGAGTTTCCATGGTTTCCCGAAATCACTCCAGGTGAATGCCGAGATGTTTACTTCAATAGGCCAAGGCCGAATTCCTTGCCCCAGTCCTTTCCCGCCTCTGACGACGTCGACGAGGCGTAAAGCCATAAGCAAAAAAAATATATATATATGGAATCCTTGGATAGGTGCTTTTTATTTTATTTATCAATCTTGTTTCATGGATTGCTCAAAACTGAAATCATTGTTTTGAGAAACTTTTATCTAGCTGCCCATTTCGCCAGCTTCCTTCTTCTAATTTTTCAACCATATGATTGAAAAAAATTAATGATATCTTCGGAAGAAAAGTGTTTTGAATGAGATATGTTGACAACATTTTCGAATTTTCACTTCTTTTGTAACAAACAGATTCGTAATTCCGACAACTTTACATTTTTTTGCAATAAAATTCACAGGCATGTGTTTTACTAACTTCAAAACAGATTTACAGGCAAATGTACAATAATAATAATAATGTGCTGTCATAGACTGTCTGTCATATTGTATTTTGTTACAATTTCAAGTAGTTACGTGTGCGACATCCACATTTTGCCAGTAATCAAGGAGAAAACTTTTATCACGTAACCATTAACCATACTTCCAGGTGACACCAAATATTACAGTGCAGCTCAGTAATTACTTATTTCTTAGCAAATACTTATTTGGAGACCGCTGGAAGCAGAGTAATCAGGCAAGTCAGGGCCGGATTAAGACAGCGCGGGGCCCGTAGCAAATGTGAAGAAGAGGCCCTTGATTTTTGCTGTCCGGGGGAAAATTGTAGAGCTAAAAAAAAAAAAAATGGTCGCCCATCTAGCCTAGCTGCGGGCCCCCCTAGAACGCGCGAGGACCATAGCATTTGCTACCTCCTGCTACGTGGCTAATCCGGTACTGAGACACCGAGAGTGGTGGTGTAACGGATAGCGGTCTGGCCTCCCATTCGGGAGGACGGCGGTTCGAATCCCCGTCCGGGCATCCAGATTTGGGTTTTCCGTGGTTTCCCAAATCACTCCAGGCAAATGCCGGGATGCTTCCTTAAAAAGGCCATGGCCGAATTCCATCCCATTCTTTGTCCCCATCCTTTCCCGTCTCTAAAGACCTCGCTGTTGAGAGACGTAAAGCAGTTAAAAAAAAAGGTACTATGACAAGTTGGAGCCGGACAATGTACTCTTATACTTGATGGTGGCTAATTTGGCTCGATTCAAGTTATGAGCTTTCACTTGATAGCACAATACATTCATTTTCTGCAGAGGTCACAAGAGTTGAGTGACGCCACATGACAAACATAGGTATCAACGATGAGCGGGAGAATTAGTGGATTCCTGTAACTAGCCACCATCTTAAGATGGCTTCCCACAGCCCGTGTAACACGCTGCATAACGTCGCTTCATCTACATTATAAAAAGGCCAATCAGGATTATAAATATCGCCTGAGCGACTACTTGTCTTCATAAATTATTTACTTTTACTACGTAATTTCCTATACGTTGTCCCTTTTCTTCTTTAATCGGGATGTTATGATCCTTTAAGTTACTTTTAATTCTACTCTGCACTTAGTTTCTATTTTTATGCTCTGTGGTATTGGTGCTCCATATAGTTTTCATATGCACTCAAAAACTCGAAAATAACGTCATTTAACCAATTAAACACAAGTCTATAACACGAAAGAGCAGTCTAAAATCAAATGATGTGACATGTTTGCTGGCACAGAGGACGGTACAGCAAGAGAGGAGGGGTGCGCACCTCTGCTTCAAGCAGATGGCAACAAAGCACCACTACGAGGGCCTTCGATGTTACCGACTGGGCGACGGATAGAAGCGCGCCAGCCTGCACCAGCACAGGCCGCAACAGGTGGCCCTCTTCCCACGGCCTGTTGTTGAGCTGGCCCGGCGCGGCCCGAAAAACCACGGGCCGTGGGAAGCCACCTTTACATTGGTCTGAGCCAATGACAAGCATTTGGACGGATGTGGGCAGAGGAAATTCGATTGTCTCAATTGGGTACAGTAGGAGAATGACGTGGGTCTAATGCCGTTTCTTTCTTTTTTTTTTCCATGTGCTCTCCAATGCCGATGTGAGAAAATTGGTACCATGAAGGCGATTGGCGAAAAGTTTGATCGCGCGACCATCTTGAAGCATCGAGGAGAGAAAGTCTTGGTTGCAAGCTGCCAACGGAAGAAAACAAGATCAGCCACGATAGTCCAGCAATTAATAGTTAGGACCAAAGTATTCAGTTTGTTTCTGAACTCAAATTATTGACTGCTTATATCATTTTAATGGTGAACTCGCCTAGTGTTAGTCGAGGTAGGGTTATTTATCAGAGTTGTGATGCTAGCAATCGTGTAGCTGTGAAGACTTCAGTCATCATTGATTGGTAACAAACTTTGAGTCATTGTGTTGTGCCTCCTGCAGTTCTAATCCCGAAGCTCCCTGCTTGGAGAAATCCGTGAGTTTTTTTTAAAAAGTGAGAGACCTCATTACATTGTTTGTGGCATTAAATTTTAAACTACTAAGCGTTGTGTAGAAATGTTCGGACCATTGCTTGTTTGTATGAGCACATGGAAAGCTCATAACTGCCTCATTTCAGAAAGTACATTTCTTATTACAGTGCAAAGCTATAAAGATAATTGATTAAATCATTTTTTGTCAGGTGTAACTTTCATCAACGTAAATAACAAATTCTTAATTTCTTGTTTTGTACAAATTTAATGTAAGTTGAATTAACGTATTAATTTGTTTGTAGAAAATAAGTAATAAATTGTAACTTTAATAACAATCTTGTAAGAATGAAACTTTGATCCCATCGACTCGTATTTTTAATCAAATATTTCAGCAGCACCTTACCAAAACCAGAGGGATTCCCCCCCCCCCGAGCACCGTGTTGAGTGTGGTATTGTTGAAAAAGTGCTGAAAAATACAATCAGTATCATTATGGAACTATTTATTAATTTGTGTATTAATTGACATACGAGCCTGTTGATTTTGATTAATGCATGATGTAGTTACAAATTCTCATTACTTATATTTTTGTACGAATCTTCCACACTAAGAAATATTGTTACTTTTTTCGTTCTTTTACCTTTTTATGCTTTTATTTTCCTCACTTCAGCTGTTACTCTGTTCTATTTCCGTTGTATGCATTAATTTTGTTCTATTCAACAGCATCTACCAAACAACTTTTAGGCGACTTTAGCGTCATCAGTTTGGCAGACGAAGAAATAAAATTCATACTGGGAAACATTTACATTCATTTCAGGTATACCACAATGAAGGCATTGGACGGAGCTTCCCGAGTACTGACCACCACACCAAGATTCCGGTTTTACAGCGAGATACACACGGACATCTCGAGAAACAAATCAGTTACACACCTCGTTAATACGGCCACAGATGTAACGTTGTTCACTATAAAGGCTTGTGTACAGATTCTGAAGTGAGGATATCTATGCCAGCGCACGCTGGGTTGCGCTGTGAACTAGTCAAGGCAACAAATAGATGCGTCAAGACACGCCGTCACGAATCGCAGTTTTGAATATATATCTCGAGAATCATTGGACCAAATTTTATGCAAATTTTCTATCAGACTGAAATACGAACTTAACCACGACATACTATTTTGGCCAAGAAATGGGGAACTATAAGGGAGACTTAATTACTTCGGGACTCAGCCTGATTCTAGTATAAAAACGCCGTCAGGGAATTTTTGTTTGGATAAAAAGATTTCCTCCAATTGCGAACTATCAGAACTTTTGTTATCAAAAGATGCAGGCGTCATATTTTGCAAATCCATTAAAGAGAGAAGATGACTGAAATTTTTTTGCTCCTCATTTCTATTAATTATCCTCTTATCAAAATTATATACCTATTGCTGATAATTTGTCACAGTCGGAAGGAAACTTAATAAATATCTTACGTGGCCACATCTCGTCATTCTATCTTCATTTCCTCGTATATTAGCGTTAGGGGCTCTTAGTATGATGATACTAGTGATTGATTCGCCTTTTCGAAGGTATTCTGCCAGGACGAGTCATCAGTCTCTAAAACGGACACACTTACTTTACAGGTTGACGTTTATCCTTGACTTTTTTTTTACTATAAATTACAGCCTTTTTCTGTTCAACTCTGTTTTATATTTTATAATGGTGCAAACATCTTCCACCCAATGTGTACGCTGAAAAGAAAGCTCTTCAGCCAGCGCACAGGCTTGTAATAGCTTGTATGGCACTGCTTATTCTAGAATCTTCTTCTGCAAAGGAGTGATGAATCGTGGCAACCACAAAGGCGACAGTTAATGAAATAGCTGCTGGTATTGACTGATATTCCAGAAGGACCCATCACAAACGCTCATTTCTCGGGACTTGCATTCGGGAGGATACGCGTTCGAATTTTCGTCCGGGCATCCAGATTCGGGTTTTCAATGGATTCCCCAAATTACTCTAGGCGAATGTCGGGATGCTCCCTTCAAAAGCCCATGGACGAATTACTTCTCGTTCCTTGTCCCAAATCCCACCCCATCTTAATGACCTCGACTTCGACGAGGCACAAAGCCATATATATATATATATATATATATATATATATATATATATATATATATTCTGGGAAGAGCTTTTTCCCTCCTCTCGTCCGGTATCTGCTTCCTCTCCTTCTCGTCATCGTGTTGGTAGATCATCTCCATAGGGTCATCGTAAATTATTATGTGGCAAGGTTTGGGATTGCTGTTTCCAGTTGGTGTCATCTAAAAGGCTTTCTAAATCATTGTTTTCATATAATCGTGAATACGTTTTGCTGATTTTCCTTTGATATGTAGAAACTTTATGAAAGTTCGTGCCTTATGTTTCTCAATCATATCGCATTTTATTTGCTTTTAGGTAAACATACATACAGGGTGTATTTTATATTGGTGTTTTTTATGTTTTTTTTGTTGGTGTTTTTTTGTTGGTGTTTTTTTGTTGGTGTTTTTTTTGTTGGTGTTTTTTTTGTTGGTGTTTTTTTGTTGGGGTTTTTTTGTTGGTGGTTTTTTGATGGTAGTTTTAGTTAGTTTTTTCTTAAAAATAAAAAATAGGCTCAAACTACAGTATCCTTTAGGAGATGGTATAGAGAGTGGCTCGTTATAGGGAACATGAAGTCGTAACAGCATAAAAAAAAAAAAAAATTGCGGTTGAAGTAGCGCCCCTCCCCCCCCCCCCCCCCTCTTCGCTAAGGTGGGCAGCTTTCGGTATTGAAGAGACACGTAGTTGGTTAATCGCCACCAATTTTAACTCTTTTGCTTATCTGTCTTTATCGCACTTTCGGCTAGTTTTCGCCAACGTCTCGCAACTGCTGAATGCTGCCTACTTCACAGGGGCGGCGGCATACTTCAACCACGCTTTTCAGGGCTTTGAAGGCTGCTGCGACCTGGTGTTCCCTATATCAAATCACTCTCCGTATCAACACCTAAACTATCCTGAGGTTAGAACCACTCTTTAAAAAACACCGTGCCTACTGTATAAAAAAAGGTTGTAGAATACATGCTTCATAAACAATTTCTATTACTACTATTATTATTACTCCACGATTCACTAAAAGTGAGTGGCGGAGGGTGTGTTGCACCTATCCTAATGTGTAATCGTTTGCATAGGAAGGGCGTAAAGGATATGGCAGGAGGCACCCATGGACTATTTTGAGGAACCATTCCAGCACTCGCTTGGAGCGATCGTGGAAAACCAAGATCAGGATGACCGGAGCGGTTTATCGAGACGTAATCCTTTCGGATTCTAAGTTTACTCTTTCGATAACTCCTTCCTATTCCATTCCCTAATCGCTCGTGGAAAAAAATGAGCATAGAAATGAATCTGTTCTGTCCCTGTTTCCCTCCATAGATCACTCTTACTTTCTGTTAACCGTAGTATAAAACTGAAGGAAGAATTTTGTGTAAATGACTATTTCAAAAATCGCTGAAGAATAATGTCAAACGTAAATTTTTGTTTGTCATACGTTCAAATTTGTCACTTGAATTTAATATTCCGATGTACGAATGGAAGAGTAAGTACTGTGACGTCTCCAGCTGATGAAAATAATTTTTGTTACTAAACTAGCAGTGTGAAAGCAGTAGAAGGGGACTCAGTAACTGATACGATAAAGGAGCTGGAATTGGATTCATTGGAAGACAGGTGAAGAGAGTTATAGGAGTGTACAAGGCGTGTATAGGTGATGAGGCGTGGAAAGATATTGGTGGACGAACTAGAAGAGGTGTATGGAAGGGTAAAGATTTCGTATATAAAGGTGTGAGATTTTCTTTCGTAGGTTAGGAGGTCAGGGATTGGAATAAATTACCAAGAGAGATGAATAATTTACCAAAAAAAACAACAACAAAAACGCTGAAATAATATGAAGTTGAAATTTGCAGAGGGCTAAAGTAGGCTGATACAGGAAACTGGAAAAGTTGGTGCGTAGGGAAATTGCCACCGGAGCGTGCGCACCATCGAAATTAAATCAAATCTTTCGATACAGAGTGTTAAAATAGCAATACCATTCTTTTAATAATTTCGCATGTATTATTTCCGATAAATTATTTCAGTTTACATAAAATAATTCTATATATGTTACTAAAAACCAATGGAATTTCTTATAAAATTTATAACAAAAACCTCAAACTGAGAAATACTGCATATTACGTTAAACTTTATGGCAAACGCTAAGAAGACTGCTTTTTTTGCGCACTGATACTGTATATTTCAAGCTCATTGTTCTGGTAGGATTAAACGTTTTTAAAAAAAAGTCAGTAGTGTTTATTTCTATAGATTGACCAAATTGTGTTGAATTATGAATGTCAGTCCCAAAATAATTAAAAGAATTTTTCCCAAAATTAATTTTTATGGAAACTTATTCATTTGCTGAACACACCGACTTTCTGCTGTTATTTCGGGGCATCAATTGCTTCTGCGTCGATAGAAACAAAGCTAGAGATTAGGACATAAAACTCTGGTGCAAGCTAGATTCAGGCAAGCTTGCAAAGTGACATGCTGAAATGAAGGAAAATAAATTTTTCTTGCAGGCCTGGCGGTTCGTGTTAAGCCCGGGTGTGTTGTCATACCAAGGGTGTCGGCTTGAAAATGTTACTTGGTTGTCTTACTTAAAAGGAAATTTAATAATAATAGTATAATCATGCAAGCAAATTCGTAAGGGAAATTCATTGGACTAAATACTATAACATAAATTTAAAAGGTATTTTATCATATAATTTATTAAATAATATATTTTAATTGTGTACAAAAATCCATTATTATGATTTAAATTTATTATTACTCAGTATTAATTTCGCAAAGAAAAAACTAATGCGTTTTGCGTTTTTGTATATAAAGTGACTCGACAAGTTTTCCAAATCAAATTAATTGAGGTTACTATATACATGTAACATTGCGATGGTACTAAATCGATCTTGCGACATTCTCAATCCTATGTTACTCTTGTGTGGACGTCGTTCATTCGAAGAGGACAATCCACAAATCGCGACGAGTAGTCGAGCGGAGTGGACACTGGTAAAAATAGCCACCAGAAATTTTCGTGCGAGTACTGCCTTCATACACGCACTGTAATATGGTGCAAAATATGTCAACATGTCAGTTCATCTGTTGTGTCACATTCGTAGCCTATCCGTAACCTCTGTCTCGATATGCGTGTGTGTACACGCCAGACAGAGAGAGTAACGTTCCGGGATCAAGGACTGACCTCCGGACTTGCCTTGCAAACCGGATTCAGCCCACCGGGGGTTTCCCCCAAGCATAACGGTGAGAACAGGCGGCATATGTCTTACATGGTCTCAAGTAATATGTCGAACTGAAAATTTGCCTTGCCTGCATTTCGGAATAGTGTAATTATGATGCTGTGTACTTTCATCATATTGGCATGCTTATAGCAGGCAGCTTAGGACTTTTTGATGGCGAGTCTCCATTTATTTCGGTCTTGATAACTTCCTTTATCTGTATATCGTTCCATCTATCTCCTTTGCTCTGTAAATCGCTTAATCTGACGCAACCACACCTTGCTTGACTGTTCAATTTGTCTTTACTCTACATATACTGCCTTTGTATTCAAGAAGCTTCCATCATTATCACATGTCCAAATCACGATACTGGCATTGTTAATAATAACTGGCTTTTATGGCTATGCCCCGTTATTTATTTGCATTTCTAAGCTTTCTTTTGACATGTTGCAGCCTTCGTCAGAGATACTATATTTGTTCACTTAGCAACGAGCGGCAAGCTTCGTTAAGTACTAGGCCGCTGTCATCGTTGGAGAGGTTAGTTTTCTTCAAAATTTCTGTCTCTTTCTCTAGTCGAGGCCACAACTGGTCTTCCCTCCACAACAGCATCGTGTCTTCAAATTTTATCTCGTGCCCGGTGTTAATGTCGTGGGAACTGCGGCCGATTTTTCACAGTAGTTTCTGCTCTTACATTTAAATTTTGTTCTTTCTGATTGCTTGGGACAAATGGGTAACTTAGCAGTATAGCTGCTGTAGATACTTCTATTTTTCTGTTACTAAATAAGAGATTTTCTATAAACGCCTCTTTCAGGAAATATTTAGGCACATTTTTAATTTTATACGGTTTAATTTTTATCGTTAAGTTTTCTTGATATA
This sequence comes from Vandiemenella viatica, assembly GCA_031002005.1. NCBI lineage: Eukaryota > Metazoa > Arthropoda > Insecta > Orthoptera > Morabidae > Vandiemenella > Vandiemenella viatica. The sequence continues at coordinate 170,796,165 of CM061919.1, forward strand.
TGGCTTCAGCGGACTACGCTAAGCAGCTAATTGCTGGGTTTTACGGAACCCGGTGGGTAAGAGTTAATGCTCGGTTCTGGCGTTCGGAAGGACGTGGGTTTAAATCCTCTTTCGACAATCCTGTCCATGGTTTCGCGAACGCGCTCCAGGCGAATGCCGGGATGGTACCTTCAAAAGGCCATGGCTGAATTCCTTCCCGTTCCTGGTCCCTCATTTTCTCCCGACGAATTGCTGAAGCAGATAGTATTAGTAATAGATCGAAAGCTGTCCACTGAAGACAATCTAACATTAGAAGTCGCAGGTCCAACACTGGTCAAGAATAGTCAATGGTGAGTGAATGCTATATGAATTTAATAAGGAGAAATTTGGCAAGTTGTATTGTCGGGTATTGATTTATATTTTTTAATCGGATGTTTCTTGAGTCTTAATACGAATTGGCTCAGTCAAACAACTAAGGCTCAATTAAACTTGTTTCGTTTTCTGCTTTGAGAAGCAGTAACCTTCGAATAATATGTATGGGGGCGTCCATAAATTACGTGAGTTGAAATAGGAGCGGGGGTCCGGCGAAATCTCGCGTGAGGTTTTGGAAATTCATGTTAAATTGACGCGAAAGTCGATTTTAGGGGGGGTATTTCGTCGAAAAGTGGGGGTGTAACCGGGTTTGAAAGGGTGAGACCTAAAAAAAAAAGTCTCAAAAAGTTGCGAGGACGGTTTCTAGGGACCAGATCTAACCAGAGAGGGGGGGGGGAGGTTTGGACCAGATCTCACGAAGTCTCACCAGAGTGGGGGTGGGGGGTTCCGGAAATCCGGAACACCGCACGTAATTTATGAATGCCCCCTATGTATTGAAGACTACATTTTATTTTTTATATTCGTATTTTCCCTTCCATTTTATATACTTTTTTTCCTTCTACTACGAAATTACGGCTATCGACCATAAACCAAAGGCTTGAATTTTTAATCAATCTTGTACTGCAGTTTAGCAGAATTGATGTATAATTAGAACAAATCTGTATCTTAAATAACTGTAGAAGAAACCAATCAACATATTATGAAATACATAGAATTAGTGTTAAATCTTATTTGTGTGCAGTTTGATGGCACAATCTACTAATTCCCGCTGTAAAAAGTTACTACGGAAATCCATGGACAGGGAATATAATTTTTTTCACAAATATCTTGAATCGGTGATGTAAGGTTCAAGGGAGAAATGAATTTTACTGGATATCAAGGAATTTGATTGACTGTGTAACAGCTAGTAACAACAAATCAACTATTAGTGAAGAGACGAAAAACCTAACATCAAAATGTTTCGGTAGTAACTAATCATACGGTGATGTTTTGTTTCTACAGACCATGCTATGCCAAGTTTAAATCCTGATATTGTTACCATTTTGCATCCCTGTATTCTCCCATCTCTCGTGCGAGAGAGGTTCATTACTCCAAAAAAGTTCGTATTTCTGCACAGGATCATCAAGAAGATAGATTATACTATGACATATACGGAATGCACGGCAACTGGAGAAGCTAGATGAATGTTTTGCTTGAAATCTTAAAGCGAGTTCTAGGAAAGGTGAAATGAGGGCATATGACGCAAGAGACGCAACATCTCACTTCGGGGAAGACCAGACCAGTCACGAGGAAGTTATAAACGTTACGAAGCCAAGAACGGAAATATATGTTGACTGATTCACTAAGAAGCAGCTTACCAGCTTATCTCAGCGGATATGCGCGAACTATTTTGATCCCTTTACAATTGTAGGAGGATACGCTGCCCTTCTGTGCTTTAAAAGCGTTTGAAATAAGCTGTAGGAATATAAAAATATGACACGAATAATTCTCTATTATGATGGTTACCGTGCTTGATAATGGGCTCAGCTCTACAACTACTTATGCATTGTACACTGTGCCTTTGACAGTGCCGCAAAATAACTCTTGATAAAAAGCTACCAGACGTTGGGTTAAGGATCTTTTTTTAAATTTTAGGCAGGACCAAATATTGTGGCTGTGCGCGTTGATACGCCAGCGCACGGAACCAGAGAGTTACAAAGGGCCCTGGTTTCAATCCCTGACCAGGCCTGATTGCGATTTTTAGGCGTTTCCCCGCCATTACTTAGACGGAAGTTGGGACGCTCCCCAAACCCCGCCTCACAAATTACACATTTCATAGACAAAATACACACTTAACACTAGAGTGCACGCGCCCCTAAGTACTCCTTGAGCGCACGCGCGGGCTACAGGTGTAGCCCATTTTGTAAGATAATTAATTTTCGGAATCAGACAAAAAATATATAAAACCGAGTAAATAATTACTAAATATCTTTATTTTTATCATATTGACTCATAAAATTAACAAAATGTTGTTTCTTAATTATAATTTGAAACATAAACGTAAACTTCTTAAAAATCAAATATTTTTGAAAGGTTTGAAATCTTTTGGTCTTATTTTTATTTTGGAACGTAATATTTACTATAAAATGGGTTTCCAGTGTAGTAATTGAACCAATTATCAAAGTGATTGATAATAATTCATTCTGTTGGCATACATTCAGGACAGACGACAGCCTGAAGTTCGCTACAAATGCGCCTCATACATTTGCTGCATTGCTTGCGCGTCCTGTAAGCCCGAGCCCTGCTGCTAAAAGAACATCAACCAACTCCTCCCCGAATAGGCTTATTATGTTTCGGGGGCTGATCTGCCAATCCTAGAAGTAGTCTGCCTTTCAGTTTTACACCTTTTAGTATATTTTTCTGGGAAATACGACGCTCTATAAAAGGTCTTGCAAGATCGAATCCGACTTCTTGAAGATATTGACGACGGATCACTTTCATATCAGGATTGTTCGTCAGATATATTACAAGACCGTTTATATTCGCCATGTTAACAAAATTTTAAAACAGCGTGCGAGGCAATGGAGCAACGAGGTATTCTTTAGACATTTTATCAAAAATATCGACACCGTATTTTGTGTGGTTATAAAATCTGGTGATATCAGGTTTTTGAGCTTCACTAGTTGAATAATCAATTTTTAGCATGATTATGGAGGGTAGATAACATCAAAACTACTTAATTTCGTTTTTTCATTCTCCAGCAACCATCTTAGTATTTGGGCATAGCTCACATTACCCACCATCTAAAAATGACAAAAACATAATAAAGTTACATGAAAAATACATAAAAACAAACAGCGCACATAAAAAACAGTTATTGACATTACTTTTTGTAGTATTAATACAGAAAATGTATCATATTTACCTCAATTTTGTCACTTGTATATTAAATAATTTACTTCCTCCAACGCTCGCGCGGGCTACAGGTGTAGCCCATCAACTTCAAGGGCGATTTACGCGGATGTCTGTGCGCCGTGAGAGATGTCACGCTACTGGCGGGGGTGGGGACTAATACTTCAGGAATACACTGGACGATTAATCTGTAGCGCGCAAAGTTTATATAATATACGACCATATCACACGTTGGGCTACATATGTAGCCCGCGCGTGCACTCTAGTGTTAACGCCGGTTCGCACCATGGAGAAAGGAAGATATGGAGACGAAATAACGCTAAATCTGTGTAACCTCATATAAAAACTTGTCTCCTACTGCGCATGCGCGGTGGCCATAGCAATAACCCCAAAATGGGCTGTTTGCACTGTGTTTGCTGCTGTGAATATTTCATTTTCTAATATTTCAAAGTTTTTTTTATAATGTTAAGTTGTGTTGCATACGGTTGCGCAAACAGACAAGATAGGAAACAACGTGGAATAACGTTTCGTAACTAAATCATGCTGAAACTATTATTCTTGCAGTATTTGATAGAGAACTGCAAGATTAGAGCCTATCGCTATAAATTTATTCATTGCTGTCAATAGGTTATCATTCTCAAATGTTTGTTGGTGTAGTACAGACAATCAGGATATGTTACTACTTTGCACCTGTAAAACAAATGTTGAAAGTCTAATTTAAGTGGTTCAAGTTTACATCGCGATATAGTGAATGTGCTTGCTTTAGTACAATTTCAGTTTACACTGAACGTGTACGTTGAAATTAACTGTGATAATTTGTGCTGTGTGAACTACTAAACTTGCAAACGCTGTTGTTACTCGAGATGTAGTTCGCGATGAATCTCATGTGTTTAGATCTGTCCACATAGTTTGATTTTGTAGCAGCAATATGAATGGAAATGTGGGTAGGTTGAAATGCGGCAGGTACTAGAAGGTTACAAACAATTTATTTACGAATATTATTAGTTATTAGTAATTTCATGATCACCATGTTAGTGACACAATGCGTATCGCGATGTAAACTACTCCCATCTAAACTTCATACTTTTGATGTAGGTATAGTAAGAAGATAAATGCACTGATGTTGCTAGCAAAGTTACGCAGGCTACTAATTTTACAATATCTTCTGAGTAAGCTTAGCTATGAGGTCTTTCAAAGGGTTCTTTTTTTATATAGAAAACGTTCTAATATATTCCGAGAACTAAGCAGGATATCAAAAAAGTTTATTCTGAATTTTTGATGTGTCTCGTGGAGTTACATAATAATCCATCATCAAATTGCGGTGCCACGGTTGTCGTATGATTCCTTGAGGTTTTTGTGCCTATTACACGTGTTTCTATGGTCGACCAATATGGCGACCTCCCCACCCCATCTCTCTCTACACGGTATCACTCCAGTGCGTGGTGAAGGTCCTTTGCGTCGTCTCCATATCTTCCTTCCTCCATGGTTCGCACTAGAGACCAAGTCGGGTGAAAGCATTCTCATTGTTCGGTTAGGTCAGGTCGGAGCAAAGCAGGTCGACCGTCAACAAAGGTCAAGATCGGAGCGTTCCTAACCTGGGCTGAGCTGATATGACCGCTAGTGTGAACGTGCAACAGTCAGTTAAGATCACAACAACATGGATGACGACGTCAAAGAGCTTGAGCGGAGCTTCAGTGAATTGTATGATTTTACTAAAAAAAATTGCAATTTGTCTCACAAAACTACACTAAAGATCGCAAAGAAAACTCTACAGTGTAAGCAAATTACAGTTACAAAATTGCACAATTTCACTCAACAATTAGAATTATCGAAAAAAAGTTAACTATTTAATATTATTCATGTCGAAAATATTGAGAATTCTGTTCGTTGTCCTCTTTTGTTTGTTAAATTAGGATAAACTGAACTAAAAACTGCAAGATTTAAACAATAATAAGGCAATTTACAAGAGTTAATTATATTATTCGATCCTGTCCTGACCTTGATCTGATCTTACCGTAACTTTATCTCTAGTGTGAATCGGCCTTTATCATAGTGAACATAGGTTACATATTTCACAAACACACGGTGACACTATTCTCTTCAATAGGATAGTGCTCTCGGTGAAGGACAGTTAAAACTATCACGCGGCGGCGGAACAAATCAAATGGGGTCTCCGTGCCAAACAAGCCATACGATAAAATAAATAAACCGTGTAAGATGCACTTCAAACCTCAAAGTTTTCAATGTTCTGCCTTGATTTTATGTAATTGCTAAAAGTATATAGATTTTGCAATAGACTAGTGGTTAAGAGTGTTGTACATGTAACTGGGAAGGCCATTGCAAAATTCCTTCCCGTTCCTTGCAATCAGCCTATCTCGTTTCTAATAACTTCGACGTCGACGGAGCCTAAAGCCAGAAAGAAGAGAATACAAAATATAACTGGATGAACTTTTATAACCTTACGTAAAACAAACGATTAGAATATAATTTGTGTTTTAATTATGAATACATGTTTGAGTTATTGGGCTGTTGTAATTTTTCTTTATTTTTCTCAAAAGCAGCGAGAATTTTCAGCAAACGAAATAGACAGAGACCTATTTTCAAAACCAAGTTTTCGGTTCTTCCGTAATCAAATATTTTAGAGGTCAAGTAAGTAAAAACCTAACAAAAAATGGTGATAATTCATATTTGATGGAAAATAAGAACGAAATTGCTTTTAAAAATTTTAATAAAAATCTCATAGTTCACCACCTTCCTTCTTCCCTGATTTGTTTTAGAAATTAAAATACTGTGTGGTGAGTACCAGCCGAAAGTTTAATGAAAAGACATTTTCTCCATGCAAGTACAGTATACATATAAGAGTATGGTTTATTATGATCTTTAACTGTGTCCCACTATTCGCGAGTAAAGCAAAAGTTTTGTAGTTAAACTTTAATTGAAACCGCTGGACTAATGCGACGATTACGTTCTTTTAGTAATATTTCAGTGAACCTAACAGAGATAACGGTATATGAGCAAACAACTGATGAATTCCTAAATAACGAATAATTTTCGATGTCAGGCTGTTACTTATAAGTTGTTTTCAACGCAGCTACTTTGTCAAAACGTTATAACTTGCAACTGTGGACAAGCTGTTAACACGTCTGAATTGAAATCAGATTCTCTCTAGGAGCGTAGGTTCGAATCCTGCCAGCTGCGTAGATTTTAATTATTCGGTAGATTTACTGCTTAGCGTTGGCATACGTTTATCAGAACGAGTAGACGCTTGTGATCTTTTACCACTACTCTCACTTTCGACTCCTTCCTAGTTTTGTTTGAGTTGTATCTAATACATTTGGTAGCTATTGGCAGTGACGAGAGAAGACACCTGCTGTTAAAAGTTACACACATCCGTGAAGTCCAAAAACTGTTGATGTGTGTATCTACCAGTCATCAGCTGTGGCTTACATCATTTCATCAAAGTCAACGAGAAATGAGTCAACATTTTGTACTGAATTATCTTTAGTCTTAAGAATGATGGACATGTAACTGGGAAGGTCATTGCCAAATTCCTTCCCTTTCCTTGAACACTCATCCTCTCCTGTTGCTTTTAGACGAGAGGAAAAATATCCTGGACATCCTGCATCTTCCTGTTTCCCGGGGTTAACCTGGCTGGAATGAAACGTAAACATACTTATTATTACATAAACTCAAAAAGAAACATGGAGAACTTGAGATCTATTTTATGGAGAATGTTTGAGAAGTGTTCACCCAAAATTTCAGAAAAATCCGTCCCCCCAATGTCAGTTGGTCTCCTTGTGATTAAAATACAGATATAAAAAAGTAAGCGAAAAAATGGTTTGATTCACCAACTACAGTCTAATGACAAAAGCAGAATTTGTAGTTTTTGTTAAAAAGGAGATGAGCAAAACTTTAACTGCAGTGTTCTGCAGTGTTCTTCTCTAGCCTCATCCTGGTATGGAAGTTTGTAAGCGTTACCGTTTGTATGGATACTATGATGTGTTTGAACTTAGTGAAGTGTGTTGAGAATGAATCAAATATGAAGGAAGGTATAGGGTGAAACCCGGTGCTTCCCTATTCAGGTCTTCACTTCCGAAAGACACTTCAGGGACCGCACAGATTAATGTGCACATCCGACTGATAATCGCCATCAACAGTGTAGAAAGCCTTCTCTCCATACACAATGCGACGAGGTTTGACATTTAACCGAGGATTTTGGCAGGAATTGTGCAGTACCACCTATCCTACCTTGTCAGTCAAGTCCTGATTGTGGAAATCTATTGCACCATGAGCACTTGAACCAACTAACCCCATGTCAGCGCCGGACATCACCACCTTGCCGCAAACAACTGAGCAAACGGCGAGCAGCTGAGCAAGTAATAAACAAAAAATGACAACAAAATAACATACTGAACAACAGCAAACATCATTCGATTAAATATAAGAGTCAAATCATTGTACTTCATACATAGCTATTCAAATAGAAATACGCGATGGGAGACACATTCCTGTTACAGTATGCTTCTTGTAGGATTTGTGATCATGTCTGATACTTTTGTTTGTTGATCCTCTCGGCCGCTAGGAAATACAAGTCTTGTTCAATTTATTCCCTCTTTGAACAGTCCCCAAATTAAAGACAGAATGCATTCTTTTTTTTATACCTAAACAAGATAAACCTTTAATATTGTATCTTTTATTTAGTCCCATAACGAACTACGAGATCGGGGAAGTAATCTTTTCGTATCCGAAGAAATGCGAAGTTCTTTTTTCGCAGTAACTGTAACGTGTTTTTTTTAAAAAAAAAAAAAAAAAAAAAAAAAAAAAAAAACAATTTACTATTATAAGGTCTTCTATGTAGCAACTTCGAGTTATTCATACGCTAACGCTATTACCACTATATCTGTGTGCCTTAACCATGACAACCAAACTTTTTCTAAGGTTAACCGATATTCATCTGGATTTATTACTGAGAATACAAAGAAAATTTTTACAATTGAGTATGGATAATTATTAGTATTATATATTAACTTGGGAGACCATTATGTTACATTATCTGTCACGTTAATAACGACAGCAAAAATATACCTTAAAAAAAATTGAAGAAAAAGTAAGCTGTCTTCACGGGTGTTCCGCCGGATAGTGTTGTGGAAACATAATATTTCGACGGCTGGCTCTGCCGTCTTCTTCAGGTGTAGAGACATCTGTAATGGTCGGCTGACCCACAGATACTGAGATGGTTCGGGTGCCGCTCTTCATACCATCTCAGTATCTGTGGGTCAGCCGACCATTACAGATGTCTCTACACCTGAAGAAGATGGCAGAGCCAGCCGTCGAAATATTGTGTTTCCACAACACTATCCGGCGGTACACCCGTGAAGACTACATTGCAGTCATACGCCGGGAAAGTCTTCGTTCTTACAAAAAGTAAGTTATTGAATGAAATACATTATTCGACCTACACTACTTCGTATATGACAAGAACTTACTTCTTACGTAAAAATTTATTGAGTTTAATCATGTCATTTGGCGATTCTGAAGACTGGTTGATTTGGGTTTCAAGTGATGGTAATGGAGATGATACCATCGGAGTCTGATGAGACTGCACATTTGCTATTCCACAAAAATCTTTGGCACCATACAATTGTATTAAAACGCAACACTTGTCACTATCCATGACAGTATACTGTCGCTGTGCAACACGAACCAAACTCGCACAAAGACATACCCGTTTCAACCGTGCGCGAGGCAAGTATTGGGAGCCCTTTGCCTCGTGCCTTAATACCGACAGAGAATGGCTCGCAATGCAGCGTGTTCCCGCCGATGCGCTGCTAGGAGTTATTTCGCACGCAACACCGTATCCATTATTATTGGTGGCTGCCGCGCGATCCAATCTTTACCGCGCGTAGTGGATACTCAGCATAACGTAGCACCATGTTGCCGCTGGAGCAAGAGCAATAGTTCGCTTTCAATGAAATTTGTATGTATATTAGGACGGAATGCAGTCTTGGAAAATAATAATAATCTTTCAAACAGTTGCATTAATATAGGGCAATGTAGACATTTGCATTAGTTTGAAGCCCACTAAAATCTTTATTTTCAAGTGAAAAAATTAAAATAATAAATCTATACCTCACACCGATGGGGTAGCGAAATTTATAAAATGTTAAATACGATTTGCTGTTTTACTTCAACGGAACACTCATGTGCAAACTTGAAGCCTACATTTCTTTTCTGTTTAAGATATACATGCCTGTGACAGTCAATCTACTAAACACGAGATATGCTGAAAATATACAAAATGGAAAAGAAGTTACTTGATGTTAGTTGCCATTCTCCCTTCCATGTTCGCAAATTGGCTTTACCTATTATGATGTCATCACAACAGATTTGTAAAGTATGCGGTTAATCGACTATATAATTTCATAAGGTCACTCATTCACTCACCTCCATAGCTATTGGCTGACGAACGGTGTCTCGTGTAAGCCTTCGCTCGAAAACAGCGATCAGAGATGCTATTAGAAGAAATTCGGGGTTTGTCCACAATTTAATAGCAACTGCTACCAAATTAATTGCCATAATACATTACGTTTCGTAGCGTTTCATAGTTTTAAAAATATCGATAAAATTTACGTCTGAAAAAACGTGGATCTGCTTTTGAGCAACATGTTGCTAATAAAAGCAACTTAAGCAAACTTAAAAAAAAAAATTCTCATGGTCTCTGCTGTAACCACTAATGCCAATTGTCATTGCAGCTTAGGATAAATTTCAATTTAATTAAAACTTTCACTAATGTTGTCGCTTGACCAAAGTTTATGCATTACGGTTTATTTACTTTTTAGGTATTTTACTGACCGCTTTCGTTAATGGTCTTTGTTCATGTTCGCTGTACTTGAGTTATTAGGTTATTTTAAGTGGATATCAGACCAAATATGTTACCGAATCTTCGGAGTTGCTCAACTGTTTAATAATATGGAATGTGTATTAAGTTCTCTGGCCGTCACAGATACTATGGTCAACGGTTACTTTAGTGTTTTCCCAGTCTCAATAAAATAATAATAAAAATAAAAACAACAGATGCTTTCGAAGCAAAAAGGAATTTTTAAAATTTTGCGGAGTGAACTTTGTATTTAAGCAAGTTCGAGACCTTTGAAACAATTATACGATTGAGCTATCGTCCTTGTTCGTGTTTAATACCTACCTCTATTAATGCTTCAGAGTTCTTCAAGTTCAAGAGATTTTATTCACCCTGAAACACAGGTCAAGTTTATATTTGGTAAAATCAGGTCAACCTGTCATAATCTTTCCTCCCCAAAAGTGGAACTATCCTAGACTCGTGACGATACACAAAAAACGGTCACGGGCTTACACTAGTATTCTATAAATATCACGCGTACGAATGATCAATTTATTAATATATAATAATGACATATACATATATTCTTTGGGATATTGATAAGTATAATATTCTAACTTATGAAATGAATTATGAAATTTTATGTAATAGAACTTGAAATTCAATAACGCCTCAATAGAAAAGTGAAAATATATCGTTTATTTAACGCTCCAAAAGAGAAAAGGAAATAAACCTTGCCAAAACATAAGAGTCGCATAACATTAAAATCAATATGAAACAAACTTTAGATATGTGAGTCTATTATGGCACAGTACAAATGTGAATGGAAAACATGAGTAAACAAGAATCACTTACCCTGCACGAAACAATATCTTGCCGACAGATGTTATCGACCATGATGCGAACAGCTGATGAAGTCTATGACAGCTGAGACAAGTGAAGTCGCGCCATGTACGTCGGAGTAGGACCAGGCCCGCTTCTGTGAAGCGATGTCTGATAATGGAGCCAAACAATTCACCTATCAACTTGACACAGCCAACAGCAGTGACTGTTCCTCTGTAGCAAAGTCTAACATTGACTTCGCCTATGCCCTCAGAGATAAATAGAGCACCACACCGTACGTTCGGACAGAGGCATTGATCGGATATCTTGAGAAATCTCCAGACTGTTCTCACCGCATCCGGCACCGAGAGAAAAGCTAAAATTCTACGTCTCGTAACCGTCGTCTTCCGGAAGGGAAAGAGGTCGCCTAATCGTGTTCCCCAAGAAAGACTCCGTCCAGTGCCGCTTGTCACGTAGAAGATAATATATAACAATTTAGAGTGTTGAAAAAATACCTTTTACACAATTGGCCATTTCACTCGGCATCTCAGATCCGAGATTCATAGTTCTACTAACTGTTACCCGCGACTTTGTACGCGTGAACATAGAATTTCATTACTAGAATTGGATATAGAAAGCTGTAAGTTACGTAAGATTTGTCAAAAACACCACCGAGTCGGCATAATATAACGGGGAAGCCATCGGCATACCATTCTACCATTGAACTATCTCATGAAGAGACTCAATTTGCAACATAATTAAAAATAGGGAAAAAAAACTGAAGTGCGGGAAAAGGAGGGATGGTTACAGCTTATTCTCCTCTTCTTTCTTCAGCATCGGCATCAGATTCTAGGGTTCTAAAATGTATTGATATATTGATGCCAGAAACTTTTAGGTAGACACAAAAAATAGTATGGTGCAGCACGCATCAACACTTAAACGAAATTTACTAACTGATCATACACTATCTGACTGCTAAGCCGGTCTCGGTGGCGTAGGGGCTAGAGTACCGGCTCCGAGGGCTGCCGGTTCGAGTCCGGCCGCGGGCTTGGTGTTTAAGTGTTGTACTTATGTGAGTGTGCTTGTCATGTCCGTCCCGTGGTGTGTCTAGAATTACTTGAAAGATAATATACTCATGGAGAAACTGAAAAACACCGGATGAACTAAAACTCATACTTGAGCTGACTGTATGGCCTAAGGAAGCCAAATATCTATTTAAAAAAAATATAATAATTAAAAACTGACTGCTAGAGAAGCACAGCCTGAGCGAATGATTTAACATTCATTATAGACTTACAAAAGCATCCCGCCCTCTGTCACCATTCGATAAGTTATCAAAATTCCATGACAAAGTTATTCATACCCTGTGTCCTTCCTAAAAATACAAAGAATTTTCTTACCAAATTTCAGGAATATCGGGCTGAGATTGTGTCCTTACTGGGAAAACGTAAGCAGGGTTGTTACGGATGCAAAAATTTAGACATCCGCGGATGCAGATGCGGATGCGGATTATTAGAAGTTCACATCCGCGGATGCGAATTCGATGCGGATGCGGATTTTAAAAGGATAATTATTTAAAATTTAAGTGCATAAATAACTGAAAATCAATTTAATTTTAACTTTTTATTTATTTAATCATATTTTTAGAACAAAATTACACAAGTTTTTAGTTTTACTTATGACACAACAGAATTTTAAGCTTCGAGTTTCATAATAAAAAATCTTTGTTTAAGCTTCGAGTTTCATAATAAAAAATCTTTGTTTAATAATTAAACTTAAACATTGGTGAATTATATTTAATAAACAGCAATATTGCAGCCTTCTCAGCTTCCAACCTGTTTCTTAGTGGATTATATATTAACCCAGCTCCACTAAATAGTTGTTCGCTGGGAACACTGGCTGATGGAGGTGATAAATATCTGCATGCTAATTTGGAGAGAATTATAAATTTACAACGGTAACTTTGCACCAATTAAGTGGATTTTCATCTAATCCAGTCTTTTTTGGTTACGATAAATAACTAATTCTTTGCGCAGAAGAGCATCGGGGCTACTGTTGTCCGGTTCTCCTTCACCTTCATCTTCGCTCGATGAATCTAACATCATGGCAAGATCGCCTTTTAAGCAAGTCTTATTACCCATACTGGACGTTCCTGGTTCAGGATCGAGAGAATCGCCCATTCTCATTGTTTATGGTTTTTCCGCCGGCGACATAGGAGAAGCAGTGGCGACATGGTCATTTACCATCTTTATTATTTCATCTTTTATTTTTTCTTCGGTGACTGGTTTGAAAAATTTATGCTTATAGCGAGGATCTAAATATGTGGAAATTGCATATAAGTTGTTATCTTCCAAAGAAGAAAATTTCGCTGAAAATTGTGATTTCAGATTAGAGACTGCCAACCGAATAGCATCACTTTCTCGTGGTTTTGTTAAATAGTCGTCAAGTTTTTTCAAAAGCATTTGTATGATAGGAATCACAGATGATATGAGTGCCTGAGAACTGCTCATTTCACGAGTTGCTTCTTCAAACGGTTTCAGTACTTCAAGACAGCATTCTATTATTTTCCACTCTTCAGGCCAAATTGATTCAATGTTATTGTCATTGGCATAAAGACTTAATGCATCTTTTATCGTCAAAAAACATGTAGAACGTGCTGTTCCAGCGCGTCACACAATCCTCGAATTCTTTAAGATGCGGTTGATTAAGTCTGTCCTAAATTTTTTCAAGTTGCTTTTGAGCAATGGTTGAATGGTTAAATGAGTAGTAATTTTTTTACATTTTTGTTTGACGTCTTCTATGCTTTCCTGCGATCGTAAACCATGCCGAATAATAATTTGCAACTTATGAACGGTACAATCTAAATCATTTAGCAATGCTAATCGCATTCCTCTTTTCATGTTAGAGCAGTGTTTCCCAACCTTTTTTGGGTCATGTCCCACATTTAATATTTTTTTTTGTCCCCATACATAATTTTTAATAAAAATCATTTGTTATTAAAGAAACTCATATAGGATGGTTTTTGAAAGAAAACATTTTAATATTGTCACTAAACACAGTAAGTAAAATTAAAAAACATGTAATGAAATACTAAAATTCAAATTCACAAGATTTTTAATAAAGATTTATTATGGCAATTTACTGTCATACTTTTAAGAATTTGCTTTTTTGCTACATTTAGTACCTATATCTAGCATTGCATTTAAATAACCCGAATAGAAAGCGGTAAAGTCGTATCAAGTCAATTTCTAAATTGCCCCCCTAAAAAAACCAAATTGCCCCCCTGTGGGGCGTGGGCCCCACGTTGGGAAACACTGTGTTAGAGCCTTCATCTAGTATTATGCAATGCACTTCTTCATTTGAAATATTCCATTCAGCAAGCATTGTGTTAAATTTTTCTACAATTATATCACCAGTATGACAGTCATCAAAAGTCTCGCATTTTTACACAATTGACGATCGTTCAAAGTTTTCTGATATTCCGTGGCAATTTAGGCTAAGCAAAGAAATACCTGAGCTGGGATCTGTCCAAATATCAGTAGTGAATGACATGTAATCATATTCTGCAATTAATTCTTTAACTTTTCCAGCAAGTTTTATGTATAGCTCATTGCACACGAATTCAGTAAAAAATAATTGCGTCCTCTAAAATTATATTTCCGTGCTAACTCTTGTATGAGACGACGAAATCCAAGTCCCTCCACAAAGTTAAAAGGTAAATATTGTCAATCTTTTTTGAATTAGGATTGTTAGTATCCCACTTCTTTTCTTTTTGTAGTACTTCCTCTAACGAAAGCTATTTCTTGGCTTGTTGCAACGGAGTCACAATTGTACCTGTAAAAAAATACAACATAATATACACAAACCATCTAATAAATAAAAAAATAAGTATACTTATCAAAATTCGATGTAAAAACAACTAAAAGTAAATAATACGCATTATAATTGAAATTTTTAAAAATAAAAAAGGCCAATGTGGTGTGCGCTTTCAAATAATTAAGTGTTAAAAGGGCTATAATTTGCTAACAATAAAGTTAGAATTGAAACAAGACTTAAGCATTTAATTTTAAACATAATTTGGAAGTAACTTTGGATTCTTGTTAGCGCTAAAAAAGCTTAAGAAAATATTTTCAATAATACCATTTTTTTTATTTTAAATTTAATATAGAAAGTAACATAAAATCATGTGACCAATAACAACAATATATTTTAGTCACACTACAATATAATAAAGTAAGGAAGGTTTATAGATATTGGCCCTTTTAGCACCAAGTATAATGATCATGATTTGGAATGAAAACAGTAAATTATTAATGAAATTAAATCAATTTATCTAACTAAGTTTGTAAAACATGATTGTAAATCCGATATTCCGATATTTTCGATACATACCTGCTTCATCATTTTTTTTTCTTCAATTCCTTTTCTTTAAACGCACTTTGGAATAAACAAAACTCCCCGGGTGTATTGATTTCAGGTGATTTTTCAAAGAAGTAGTAGTGCGTCCCTTCCGCGAGTAACTTTTATTACATATCTTACACTCAGACTTCTCCGGATCATTTTTGTCTATTGTAAAATAAGTCCAGATACTGCTTTTTATTGGTGACGACATTTCACTTAATATTTATATCAAAATATTCATTAAACACGCCAAAAACTATGAATTACACAGTAAACACTCACTGTAACTATAATTTATTGACAATGAGAAAAAACACATCAAACAAAACCTGTAGGATCTTGTTACCAATGTGCGCCTCCTATTCGTCAGTTACCGAATGAAGTTAGCAATTACCAAAACAAACGCGAAGCACGTGCCACTCTGGCTCCGCCCACTTTATTTACATGTAGTTACTTGTTGATGTGAATCTGCATCCGTAAAAACTCCGCATTGATTGATGCGGATGTGAATGCGGATGCAGATATCTGAATTAATGCGAATATTCCGCATTTGCGGATGCGGATGCGAATATTCGTAACATCCCTAAACGTAAGTCCCAGGTTGAGGGGAAGTTTTTGCGCTATAGCGCATTTCCTTCTAGTTTGTTATTGGTTGTCTTTATCAAAACGGTTCGTCTCTATCTGGATTTGTCGTATCCGGTGCTTTTGTCATTGTTCTTATATTTTAGTTCATAATTTGTGGTCCAGTAGTTTCTTTGGCCACCTGAGAGAGTTGTCATGTATTGGATCCGCACCTAGAGCGGTTATCAGCGGATTAGTAGATTTTTTATTATTGGCGTAAAATTGCCTTACCATCTGTTCTAACCTCTCGCGAAGCTTGTGTAGGCCACTTATTTGGTGCAGGACATGTGTCCTCGTCTCACGCGGTAAATGATATGCCTGTCTTATGGCCCTGTTTTGTACAACTTGCAGTTGCTGTAAGTTGGAGGCAGCAGTGTTCCTCCAGACAACTGCTGCGTACTCCATTATTGGCCTGTCTAGCGCAACATAGAGGCGGATTCCCAGCTGCGGCCTCAGTAGTGGTTGAGAATCGGGTATAGAATTCTCATTCTCCCAGATGCCTTCGCGCGGACGTTGGTGACGTGAGGCTTCCACGTCATTCTCTTGTCCATTTTCACACCCAGATAGGTGGCAGTACCAGTCCAGTTGATATCTTCGCCGAAGTGGGTTAGAGGAGTCAGGTTTTGTGGAACCTTCTTCCTAGTCAATACAATCGCTTGGATCTTCGGCGCATTAAAAGCTAGCCGCCATTTCTTTGCCCATTCCTGAATATTGTCGCACGGTAACAAGCAGCAGCAGCAGCAGCAGCGTCATCTGGCGTGGATTACTCCACAGTGGTGTTGCAGTTCCAGGGAGGCCCCTTCTACTGTTGTCCTGTTGTGGGTTTTTTGGACTAACTTCTGACTTAGTCTTTGATGTTGATAGTGATGTCTGGTTGGGCACGCTAACAAGCAGGCAGAGATTTTCCCATTTATAATATTATTAGTGTAGATCATAAACAAACTGACTGCGAGACCAATATTGCATAATAAAGTAATGGCGTACAGCATTGTTCGGCCTCCTACAGTTTGCCAAGTATTCCACTCCCGAATTTGTGGGATCTACAGTTTAACGTGGAATCCGAACAACGGAACGTACAGACATGCCTCATATCATAGCATATCTGAAACAACTCTTAAAAATTCCTGACCCTACCATGACTTGAACTCGGGACCAGACTCAGAACTTCTGAAGACAAGAGCTTTAACCACTGGGCCACCAGCCCACTCTCTGACGTGGAATTGCAGAGGGTTGCACATGCTATGCGTCTGTCTGTCATCGTTCAGTTAGTTTTCAAAATTCCATGACTAAACATATTATTTATACAGAAAAACTTCCTTGTCAAATTGGATTTCCTTATCAAATTTCACAAAGATCACTTAATGCTTTTACCCGTGAAAACGTAACAAACAGAGAGACAAAGGTACTTTCGCATTTATAATATTAGTGTTCAAGCAGCATCGACGGGGGCTCTCAATAGCGTCCCCGAATCTGACTTCCAGAAGGCGTACGGCCAATGGCAGCAGCGTAATTCTAATTGTGTAGCTGCCCAAGGGTGCTATTTCGAAGAGGATTAAGGAATTGTAAACATATCTTCAATAAAAAAATTAAAAAATCAGTCCTACTACTTTTGGTATAGACCTTGTAGATTGGCCGATAGAAACTGCGCCACCTACGCCCTTCGCAGAACTCGTCCACGCTTTACAAAATTTCCAGCCTCTCATCCAAACTTGGAGTTATTACCTCACTCGTTGATCTATAACTATTCATGATGCGAACCTCCCTTCCCATTCTTATATATCGACAAAATCTTGATTTATTTGTGATGCGCGTTTGATAGCCTTTCAGAAACAACCTTTTCTTGCTTTATTTGCAGTAAGCTCCCCGCGGACCCACATTGTTTGCGAGCTGCGGTCCAGTGACCTTACGGTCTGCCCTCTGAATATTCCTTTATATGATAGAGCGTCCGTCCTCGATCATTAATGCCCATGTATTCATGTGATCCCACTTGCTTCTAAACTGACCATATCGTAGTTTTGTGTAGTATAAGTCCATGAGACTGTGTTTTGGGTATGGTCACAGGTGTAGAATTGTTCCACATTTATGGCGATATATGCGACCTGGGCCATGGTTAAAACTAATATTACTAACAACTCTATCAGTTTGATAAATAGATAAAAATAACAAAAAATAAATATATTAATAACAATGACCGAGCTACAGCGACCACGTACACAACGTAAAAAGCAAACAAAACTTAATAAACAAAATCACTTGCAATAGATATTTATCGACACTCAGTATTACAAAAACATCTGCATCGAGCGACACAAAAAACAAAAAGCAACTAATAATTAATACGTCGATTTAAAGGAAATGCTTTTTTTTTTAGTGCTGGCAGTTCATTTCTTTGCAGCTTCTTAACTAAATAGAATTGTTATCAAACAACGTTCTTAATCTAGATTTTGCTGTAGCATCTCTGACCGTTATTCCAGAAACGAAGGCAGCACACTTGACGTCACAGCGTGACAGACCAATAGCTATCGAGGTGATCACGGGAGGCACCAGACGGAATGATCCTTTTTTTTTCCCTCGGGGCTTTACGTCTCGTCGACAGCGAGGTCATTAAAGGCGGGATGAGATTGGGGCAAGGAGCGGGAAGGAATTCGGCCATGGCCTTTTTGAAAGGAAGCATCCCGGCATTCGCCTGGAGTGATTTGGGAAAACCATGGAAAACCCAAATCTAGATGCCCGGACGCGGATTCGAACCCGCGTCCTCCTGAATGCGAGGCCAGAACGCTAACCGTTCACCCACCATGCTCGGTCGGAATCAGCCAACGAAATTATTATATACTAGCCTCAAAGCCCGTGTAAAATGACTGTTTTAACGGAGTACTTTGGCAATTAATTTCTTTGCAATTGCTTATCTAAACAGAATTGTTATCAAATAAAGATCAATGAAATTTCTCGTACCTTGTGCTGTAGCAAAAAGTTTCAGTTGTCAACTTGGTCCAGGTTGTATTTCAGCCTAACCACAATCTCCGCCAATATTGCCTCTAGAAAATAAATTTCAATCACACGCGAATTAATATATTCCCTGCATCGATTGTCAGTGTCATCATGCATCGCAATAAAAACTTGATCCAAAATCCTCACGGTTTCTTACATCTTCCTTATTGTCTGTGATGAAAAATCGATGTTTTAACGGGTGACACAACTCACACACGACTGAAATAATGACCCCAGTGAAAACGAAGGATGTTAAAAATAAATCTCAACAACATACGTTATGCCACATAATATTAGTTTTAATTATGGTTTAGGCAACATAGATCGCGATTAATTTGGAACTTCTTTCATTCAAACGAAGTAAATACTTTTCTTTACAGTGTTCTGGAAATTGCTAAAGTAAATAGAATTGTTATAAAATAAAGCTCAGTGTAATTCCTCGTGCCTTGCGCTGTAGCAAAAGGTTTCCGTTGCCATCCTGATCCAGGCTGCATTTGAAACTATCCACATACTCCGCCAAACTTGCCGCCAGAAAAACAATACTTCAATCACACGCATATTATTACATGTACTGTATCGCATTTTAGTAGCAATAATTCATCGCGATATAAACTTGATCAAAAATCTTCAAGCGTTCTTACATCTTTCTTTTTTGTGTTTCAGATCGATATTACAACGTTCGAATGACGCCTGAAATATGTCATCAGTGAAAGTAAAGGTAATAAATCTTAACATCTTACGTCATGCCACGTAATATCTATACTATTACTAGCGGCCCGGTACGTGCTTCGTTACGTATAAAGTGAAATAATAATTAAAAAATTAATTGGAACATCAAATTCATTTATTCAAACAAAAAAATATTTTATTAATTGCTAGCTATTTTAAAACTTAATCCAAAACATTTGGATAAACAATATTTTTTGTTTTTCCATTTTGTGCATGAATAAACAAACGGCTGGGGGTACCGACTCTGGAACAGGCAACATAATGTTGGCCATTTGAAAAAAATGATTCCTCCAAATTCACACCACAAACGTGAAGTGTTTGCCCTTGGGCCTTGTTGATGGACATCGCAAATGATAAACGCACAGGATATTGTAATCGTTTGAACTCAAATGGCATATCAGTTGGAATCATAGGGATACGCGGTATCAAACAAACTTCTTCTATTGATTTACCAATTAAGATCGTAGCTTCAATCAAATTTGGCAATAACTTTTTCACTGCCAATCTAGTGCCATTACACAGTTTTGGTGGATTAATATTTCGCAATAATATAATCAAAGAACCAACTTTCAGATTCAAGCAATGAGGTGGTATACCAGCCGGTTCCAATGAATTTAAAAATTCAATTGGATAATTCATTGCCTCATCACTGTCAATTGATTTACATGTCGTGACTACACCTGGCAGTTTCGCTTGAATTTGAAAATTAATGGCATTGATATGAATGTTCTTCGGTGCTAAAATGGCGCGTTCTCTCAACCAATCATGATTTCTGTAATTCTGAAGAATATTCGGAAAAACACATTCAATACATTCATCTATCGATTGCGCAATTGTACAAAAATTGTTCGGTACAGCGATCAATCCGTTGGTACTGTGGATTTGTATTTTGCCATCACCAATTTCTAACAATTGTTTTGAAAACTCATGGGCAGCTGGATCATTTTGTAGGTGAATACGCATATTAATGTTCAGTGTAAATTTTTGTACATATCTCCAAAGAACTGATGACTTCAAACAGGCATTTATTTCATCAGCAGGAGTTTATCGAGGAATTACAGGCAATGTTTGAGGAAAATCCACTGACAGTAATATCAGAGCACCACTAAAAAGCTGTTGATTACCACGTAAATCTTGCATTGTTCGATTAAATGCTTCTAGTGATTTTTTATTCGCCATTGTACACTCATGCCATAAAATAATTGACGTTAATCGCAGAACGTTTGCCATAGCAGAATTTCTCGAAATATTGCAAGTGGGAGTTTCAATCACCTGTACATTCAATGGCAATTTTAATGCAGAGTGTGCGGTCCGACCACCTTCTAATAATGTAGCAGCAATTCCCGAAGATGCAAGTGCCAATGCAATTTTCTGTTCCGATCGAATAGTCGCTTAAATCAATGATATAACGAACGTTTTGCCTTTACCACCAGGTGCATCCAAGAAATATAATCCACCTGCATTATTGGAAACGGCTTGCATGATTGTGCCATATACATGTTTTTGCTGAATATTCAATTTGGTTATATTCGATTGTACAAATAAACGCAAATCTTTTAAATTGAATTCCTGCTCACGTTGCAATTCATGATCAAACAAATCATGCATCTCACGATTTGGTGCGGTCATACCCAATTGTACTAATGCTTTATTTGCAATCGTTAGACACATATCTTCAGTTATTATCAAAGCTTCGTTGTACATTTCCAAGGTAATCAACAAATCAGGATTTCTTGCATGATGACGCATACGAATTAAAATATCTTCTGCCATATAATGTTTATATTTGTTGCATAATTCAAGTGAATTTGATGGCATACATGTTGATAATATAATGGCAAATAGCATTCGTATTTGTTGTGTATGAGCTGAAGTAGATGCATCATGAACTGTTGAATCCCAAAGTGCATCATCCTCCAACAAATGCAAGAGTTGACATGCTTCACGATATGTTTGACACAAATGACCGTTGACTGTTCTCAATTCTTGAAATGATTTTGGGCCATTGACGTTAACTAATAACAATCGCAAATAGAAACACTCGGCATTGTTTGGATGTACTGTATATATTCTCCCAATTGCATCTGTTTGGAAAATGCCTGGATGCCCATCGACAGCTGTTCCTTGTTTACGTCTTTGAAATTTTTTCGAAGACACATTCCATGTGTAATACTTAGGCACTTCAAAATATAACAAATTTATCGCAAATGTATCAGTTTCGCATAATTTGTAAAAGCTGTCAACGTAGTCGCTGGTGGTTGTGCTGCTCTTTCCAATACATTTGCTTCATTAAAATAAACACGTTGGCCATTCTCAAGATGCACAGCCAAGTGAACAACCACAGGATGTCTTTCGTGCATTGGAAACGACATAATCCTCCAGACAGCTTCATTACTACTAATATAGTGCCCCATTTGATACTGAGTAATTTCATCATTTCTATTATCACCAGCTACACCGAAAACAGCCATATCGCTCCCTTTATTTACATACTTGCAAATATATTTAATGGATTTGACTGAATTACAATACTCCACATTTATATGAGCATTGAATATTTTCGATAATAATGGACAATACGGAACCACCCAACGATTATCAACTTCAACGTCCTGGTTACTCATTCTAATGGTTGCCGTTTTGCCATTATCATTAGATGATCTATGTCGATACAACGGATATCCGTCATTGTCCGTTATTGTGTCTGAAGTCAATTGCCTTGGGTATCGTTTCGAACACTTTCCATCAATCATACATGGCGAATTCATATTTAGTTCACCGCACGGACCATGTATACCATCATGTTTTTTAACGACAACGTGAAATAACTCAGGATCAACAGTTTGATCAGGAATTTCAGCTGATATAACGTTATCGATTTGATCCA
Source organism: Vandiemenella viatica (assembly GCA_031002005.1). Taxonomy (NCBI): domain Eukaryota; kingdom Metazoa; phylum Arthropoda; class Insecta; order Orthoptera; family Morabidae; genus Vandiemenella; species Vandiemenella viatica. The sequence goes on from CM061919.1 coordinate 170,818,709, forward strand.
GAGTTATTTTATGTACCAGCCAAATTAATATATGTGCGGCAATCCCCTTTTTTGCCATTCGATGGAGTACATATGGCAACGCACCTCTTCAAATACACATAATTTCACAATTTTTGCCGAAAAAACACGTGCTGTAATGTCATGACGATCAGTTGTCGACTGTCCTTCAAATAAATTGTTTTTGATGTCATCCCACTGCGGATTACATGTAAATGTAATGAACAGATCCGGTCGACCGTATTTTCGTACATAAGACATTGCGTCTTGTGTATATTCGTTCATATGCCGTGGGCTACCAATATACGAAGATGGCAATATAGTTAAACGTCCGATGTCATTAACATTAGCATCATTCGCTATCGCATCTTGCAAATGAATATATTCTTCGGATCTTAATTTTACTTGGTTGAAACGAATAAAATTAAGACGTTCAGTTTCTATTTTGGCATACATATCAACGATGTACTGATGATATAGTTTACCACATCTCAAGATATAATTTTGTTCTTGTGGACGAACCATCAATTGATACGAATAAAAATTCATGGCACTAACTTTTTTCTGTACATGTAGACCTGAAAATAAGTGCAAAATGTGACTTTAGAAAATTATACAAATGAAATGTCTACACACTGAAAATAGGTCAATTATTTACCTGTTCGTGGATCAATCATTGGTATATTGATATGGTAGCCATCGTCACCTTTCCAATGCAATATTGGGTATTGTAATGCATCGTAACTACGATGAAGTTCCGATACACTTTGCAATTGCTCATTTCTGCGATGAAGTAGAATATCACGGGATTGAAACTGATCACCAAGAATTACAATTGCAACCTCATCAATTGTCGGTTTAGCGTTCTCGCCTCGCATTCGGGAGGACGGCGGTTTGATTCCCCGTCCCGGCATCCACATTTGGGTTTTCCATGGTTTCCCCAAATCACTCCAGGCAAATGCCGGGATGCTTCCTTCAAAAGGCCATGGCCGAATTCCTTCCCATTCCTTGCCCCCATCCTTGCCCCCCATCCTTTCCCGTCTCTAAAGACCTCGATAAAAATTGTCGGTGCATTGAATCGCCTTGCATGCTCTCCCAAAGGTATTCTATCAGCCCTTATTACGATTTTGTGATTATCAGATGGCATACGATCGAGAGCAATTTTGAACAATTGAACTAATGCGTTATGCTGATGGAAAAGCCTTTGTAGCTCACGAATAATTTCCGTCTTATATTCGAAACAATTGCACAACGTTGATCCAATTCACGATTTTCATCACCAATAAAATAAATTTGCAAAAATTGATGATCAGCGTCGGGGTATGGCAATAACGAACCAGCTTGATGATGAATCTGGCCCTGACTCTGTAACATGTATGCAATTTCAGGTAGAGGTTGGATCAGAATTTTTAAAACTATCGAATACTTTATGATTCAGATTGATGTAAACATGGGACAATCCTGTTGAAGTATTTACCTTAAACGTGGGCATAAAATTATCTCTAATAATTTTAGTAGCACCAAAAGAAGTCATTTGAAATGCCGAATTGTATTGTTGAATATGACTCAAAAAGTGCTTCGACGTTTGAGATGTCCCAAAAATAAACGAATACAATGGTTTGGGTGGAGTTTCTAATGCTGGCAATCTTACTTTCCCATTAGCACAACACATGCCGGGCGTTTCACCTGGAAAGTTAGCCGCATCGCAATGTAGACATATTGCGTCCATCATTCCAATGTATCCGTACATACTATAATCAATCTGACTGTTGTAATTAAAAGCAGCACGCATCATTTCAGCCAAAACAGCACGACGTATTCGTGATCGCCGTGCAAGATTCAGTACAGGTACAGGGTCAACAGATCTATTTCGTGCATTACGTTCACGCTGCGATGCATTAGCTTGTGCGCGTTCATCTGCAGTCTGCGATCGTCTTAGTAATGCCACATCATTTGCATTACGCGTTCGCCAACCTATATTTGCTCTTCTGGCTCTTGGCATTTTTCCTTCATATAAAAAAGAATAAATCAAATTAAAAACAAATTGCTACATTAATAGTGGTGTATCAGTATTTATACATGTGCGCATATGTCTGTATGGAAATATATATGACTGCATACGTCAATGTATATAAAAATGTCATTAAATAATTCATTTTTAAATCGACGTGCTTCCATCTGTTACAAAAGAATAAAACACCCGTATGCACACAATATGTTTACACACATGTAATTCAATTCAACAATTCAAAACTTACCGTTTGTGTAAATGCGTTTGACAATTTAATTCAAATAAATCCTGTAAACGATATGAAACACCGACGACTCGCTAAAAAACTGAGAAACGTACACGCACACATATACATAGTACATTTGAACAATTCAAGACTCACCGTTTGTATGAATGCACTCAACAATATGTTTAAAATATAAACACAAAGCAATAATTATCGCTGACAATTTGCTTTAATCGAAGTACGTCCAAAATGAAATGACCGCATGAATGACATAACAACATGCTTGCCTGTCAACACTGAAAAAAGTTTCAATTTGACAGCAAAATCCCCATTAACAAAATGATCCGCCATTTATTGAATTCTTTTGTTACAAAAATTGTGATAAATGATTATCAATAATTATCGCTGACAATTTGCTTTAATCGAAGCACGTCCAAAATGAAATGACCGCATGAATGACATAACAACATGCTGGCCTGTCAACACTGAAAAAAGTTTCAATTTGACAGCAAAATTGCCATTAACAAAATGATCCGCCATTTATTGAATTAATTTGTTACAAAAAATGTGATAAATGAAGAACCGCTCGACCGATTTTGTACAAACTTCACATAAACCATCTACTAAATAGTCCGAACAAAGCCTAAACATTTGGTTTGGATAGGTGAGCCCGTTCTTGAGTTATAAAATTACAACGAAAAGTGGCATTGATTTTTATATATATAGATAAATCTGTAAGCAAGCTGCGTTTGTAGTGAGGCTTGATCTCTAATAACGCAAAAACTACCGCATCAATTTGCATGGTGTTTCCAAATTTTTAAAGCTAATGTTGCTGATCAACATCTGCAGAAGTAGCTAACGACTAATATGTACCATGGGAAGAAGCAAGTCAGTAAAAAACTTCAGAAATGTGAAACTGAAGACCACAAATAATTATACACATTCAGACGGTCACTCCTTTCATAAAGAGACCTGACAAAATTTAGGATTTCCCTTTCTTTTTTTTTTTACTTCTGCGATTCATTTTTCTGGACCGCAGTACTTCAAAATAAAAAGAATACGTGAATCAAGTATAATCAGCATTTACTTGAATCGTAACAGGTCTGTTGAATTACGAAAAAGTTATATTACTAATATTGAAGACATGTATTGTCTCTGGTAGACTGTTATACAGTTTGTCTCTGGAACAAAATTGCTACGTGAACGCTGTACAATACAGCCACAATAAGCCAATACTTAATAATACGAAATTCAGATTTTTCTCGAAGAGCGATGTCTGAAAAACAGCTATTACAAATATCAGCAAGTAATAAAACATACTTCTTTCATAATGACTTGTGCGGAATTGCACATATTTGGAAGTACTTTATTCGATTAATATGTCTCGTGGCTATAACGTGCAAATATAACTAGGCATCCGAAAATTCAGGTACATGCGACTCAAATAATTACATAGAAAATTCGGATATATTGAAAGAAACACAAATAAAATTTTTTTCATGTCCTAATGCTACACCGCGTAAATTATAAAGCTAAAAGCATCGTCCCTTTGGCCTATAACAAAGCATATCAGCTGTCATCACTGTCCAGGTTGCATTTCAATCGATTTACAACTTGCGATAATTTTGCCACTCAGAAATAATTGCTTGAGTTACATGCACATTAGTACATATACTGTACCGTGATCCATTTTGACATTTTTGAATTAATTATATCTGACTGAAATAATGACAATAATGATACGACGATTTGAAACCAAGATTAACTCCAATTCACGTAAATTTCTATTTTAAAGCAGGAATAATTGATGGTGTATCAACATCAAATAAAACCAATATCCAAACAGCAAAAAATAAATAAATCAGAAAAAACTGAGATGCTGTGATTATTGGTAACGAATTTTTAATTCAAATATAACTAGGCATCCTAAAATTCTATTCTACACCGCGTAACTTTTAAAACTAAACATTATGCCTGATGCTAAACAATACGAGTCAATTGTCATCTGGTCCAGGCGGTTGTTTCGCCAGGTACTTACATGCGACTGAAATAATTACATGGAAAATACGGCTGTATTGAAAGAAACTTAAAAATGTTTCATATCCTAATGCTACACCGCGTAGATTAGAAAGCTGCAGGCATCGTCTCTTAGGCCTATAACAAAGCATCATATCAGCTGTCAGGTTGCATTTCAAGCGATTCACAACTTGCGATAATGTTGCCACTCAGAAATAATTGTTTCAGTTACATGCACGTTACTACATAAACTGTACCATGATCACATCTCGACATTTTTGGATTAATTATATCTGACTGAAATAATGACAGTAATGATACGACGATTTGAAATCAAGAGTAGCTCCAATCCACGTAAATTTCTATTTTAAAGCAGGAATAATTGATGGTGTATCAACATAAAATAAAACCAATATCCAAACAACAAAAAATAAAAAACAACAAAAAATAAATAAATCGGAAAAATTGAGATTCTGTGATTATTCGTAACGAATTTTTATATTTCAGCACACTTCCAAGAGGACTAAGTCGTAGATTACTGCTATATTTACATAAATTTATGGCACCGCGGTTATGTTGCAATCCTTGGTATCCACATTTAAAAATAATCTTTTTTTAGTTAAGTATCATGGAAACAATATTTTTCATTATATCCACAGATACACCCTTAACTAAGCTTATACCTAGCTATATAATCCCAGGCAAAGTTTACACATAAAATCGCCCAAAAAATTTACACATAATGATTATAATATCAGCTTTCTTAACGTTATAACTGTTATATATCCATTTAAATTTTCGGTACCACGGTTCACGTGGAATCCTCCATATCAGCATTTAAAAATATTATGTTTTAGCTGAGTTAAATATTGCTTTCAGAAATAATATTATTTATTACTACCACAGATATTCTATATTGTAATCAAGTTTATGCACATCTATATACTCGCAGCCAAAGTTCACGCATAGTGATAATTGCAGCTGTGAAAACGTTTTAATTGTTAGTGCTGTGAGTTGGGTAAGTATAAAAGTTTATGATATGCCCTTGCGAAAGAGATCTAATCTGTCGGGGTCAACTTCTGCAGCTAAAAGATGTCGCCGAAATCGGCTAAATGAGAGTGAAATAGACCGACAACATCGTCTGCAACGTCAAAGAGAACGAGATGAAATATCTAGAGCAAATGAAAGTAACCTGCACCGTGAAAAGCGATTGACCTATAACCGGGTTCTATACGCTAAATCCATAGCTTCTGAAAGCGCACAGAAGAAAGAATGTCGTTTGAACCGTGAAAGCCTTTCTAAACAATAAATGTTTATACTTCGCACAATAATTACAACCACGAATTACTACTGTTAATTTTTCAGGAACCTTTTCTACTATTGAATCAATTGCATCACGTTAAAATAAGAATAAAACAACTCTCTGACATCAGTATGAAACCCGAACCTAACGTATTAACCGAAACAAACGAAACTATTCAGAATACATTAACAGTTCATGCCTTTCCACGTTAATGTCTGATAAGAGAATAAAATCGGTAAATAATTTCTACACCTGCCAAGGCACGCGTGCGTGAAGCAGCGGGCAAATGCTAGTTAGTATTAATTGTAGTCTAGTCCCGATCAGTGGATCAGTGATTCAATAGAAGTAATGATTTAAGTAAAAGTTGTAGTAACAATCTAATCAAAACTGCCGCTAACATTGCTAATCGAGAATTAAAGCTTTTATCTTACATATATATTGCCAAATATTTTAACGGTTACCATGGTTTTACCAAGAATATTAAAAAAGAAACTAATAATTATTATATTGATTTAAACGGAATTCGTACTTTTCTTTCAGTGTTCTGAAAATTAATTTATTTACGGATGCTTAGATAAATATAAATATTATTAAATAACGTGCATAACCTAGTTGCAAGTTGGACAACAAAGGCGAAAAGCGTGACTTCATAGCGCTACGTCATAGGGTGACGTCATCCCGTGACACAGCTACAACTTGACCAAGACTTGTGTTTTGTAAGTATAGACAAGATAAGTGACTTGAAATGTGATGAGTCTAAATCATCACAACATTATACACCGGTATACAAATATACTGTGTGAGACAATCGGCGACGCTGTTAGTTCTAATTACACTGGGGTGGTATATTAAGCCAGCCTTTCACAACCTTTTTCAACAGCGGATCCTTTAAAGATTAGCCACGGATGATCGGATCCCTTTGTAATAGCAGTAATAATAATAATTAGAAATCGGCTATTCTGGAACTGTCATTTGATAGTTTGACTCGCATCTCGCACATTATGACCAGAGTTCATATGTTCCCACGACTACATTTATGTTTCTGTAATGATTAATTTTATTTTTATTCTGTTCACGGAAAATACGAATAGACGAGGAATGGGGAAATTTTTACGGGAGAGATACGACATGGTACCTCGAGGAACGCCGACCCGACACAAGGAAACTTTTGGTGACAGTTAATTATACACCCTGGAGGTAAATTTCGTCAACTTCCTTCATTTCGTTTCTGTCTGTATGTTTTCGATTGTATCCGTATCCCAAATGACGGCGTCTTCATTACGTGCTGCCCTTGTTGCATGTTAGCGATGATGATGCTTACTGCGCTCTCACTGGAGCTACTGGACGATTTGGGGGTGGTTGTAATATCTCGGACGTCACGACAGCATTCTCAGGCATCAGTGCTGCTAATGGCCGCGGAGAAAGATTGGTTGTAAGCAGCGATAATATGCCTTGTCTTCATAAACAGATGGTTAACTTCGTAATTCCTTTTTTTAAAACAGATTTTGTTTTTGGTTATGTTTTGATTAATATACGTTATTTCCAGACAAATACAATGTTCCTTTCTTTTATGGTTTGAGTTTCGAATTTCTCTTGTTGCGTTAGATGCAGAGTGATTTCATTTAATAGTATAACGGAGATGAGTTTCGGAAGTGACGAACATAACAAATGTAGTACTGCGTGACTGTATGTGGCATAGGATTGGCAGTCCAGAGGACGTGTATTCGCGCGAAAAATGTTCACGGGAATACGTTTGTATTCACGCAAACCGACATCCCGTCCATTGAAAGCAGATTCGCGCGACTCTGCCGCCAGTGCCTGGAAAGAGCTTTAGCAATGCATTTATCTGAATTTTTGACATTATTCGCCTTGGTTCAATAATTCGGACCAGAAGAAAAATTGCAAGGTGAGAAGAATGGATGAATAATATAATAGTGTTATCAAAAGATAATACTACAATTTCATTAATTCAAAACAATAGAATATAGATTCCTAAATTTTCCACGCTTTAGTTTTGTCAAAAATATTTATGTACCGGTAACGAAAAAATGAAGGATTCTGGTGAAAGGGTCTCCGCCTGAGGAAATGGCTTTTAAATTCATTTTAATCTTATAGTGAATTAATTATTTAAGTTTCTTTTTAAAATATGTTGGTAAACTTGAAAAAAGTTTAATGTTAAGTGAAAAATAATTGCTCCAATAGGGGACACAAAAGGTGATTCCAAATGGTAGCTGAAACAACCGTCTCAAAGCTAAACTGAAAAAAAACAACTTCCAGCTTTACGAGGAAAAGGGACTTAGGTTAGCTAGGCGAAATGTACTAGGCCGTAAATAATCTTTGTAAAATAATTGCGCTTTTTTCGTAATATTACGCAATACGGTATTTTCCTAATCTCATCAGAAAGAATAGCAAATATAAACTTAATGTATGATACTATACATAGCTATACTATGTAAAATAATAGGTAAATAATATTGTATCTTCTTTAATTAAATAGAAAAATAATATAATTAATTACTTGTTAGATTCATTTCAACACCAATTTCCTCACACATCTTCATTTGAATATTCCTCTGGTGGTATTGGGATAATTTTTTATCCCACAAACTGGTTCATTCTTAGAGCATGAACAACCAGTATCTCAATGTATATCGCGAGAAGTGCGTGTTCTCACTACCGAATCCAGACGATCTCTGATCTCGTCACTCTCGCGTATGTTACATTCCATTCCCTGTGCTTGGATGAAAGTGATCCGTTCGCGCATATACACGCGTATTCGCGTGAGCATTTTTCGCGCAAATACGCACCCACTGGTCCGCCCGTGGTGGGTGAACGGTTAACGTTCTGGCCTCGCATTCGGGAGGATGCGGGTTCGAATCCCCGTCCGGGCATCCAGATTTGGGTTTTTCATGGTTTCCCCAAATCACTCCAGGCAAATGCCGGGATGCTTCCTTCATAAAGGCCAAGGCCGAATTCCTTCCCGCTCCTTGTCTCCAGTCCCATCCCGCCTCTAATAACCTTAGCCGTCGACAAGGCGTACAGCAATAAGTAAAAAAAAAAGAAAAAAGTGTCCACTGGACGGCCAGCCTAACTATCATAATACGTATTCGGCTGCAAAGTAAGGAACAGACATTAAAACAGGACTTTTTTCATGTTCTTAGCCACATAACAATCTAACCGTGAGTACACTTGAAGCTCATCTCAAGTAGGTGATATCGGAGTAAATCGATCCAAAGTAAAAACGACGGGATCAGGGACTATAGTCGATAAAGTATTCGTAAGATTAATCGAAAAACCCGAATCAGGAGTGTTTACGTCCTTCCTCAGCTACCATAAATCGATTGTTTCGTTTTTTGATCATGAACAAATTGAACGGGAGTAAAATTTAAATTTCCATTCAAAATATCTTGTTCAAAATAATAAATCTACCCATCTTCTAATCTTTTAGATCGTTTACAAAATGTAAACAAGATTATCTCTTACCGTGTAGTTTTAAGCATAAATCCTTTTTAATTTCTTATTGAAACGCGCAGAAGTCAAGTAACTCTTTCGAGATTATGGAATTTTCATAAACGTGGACTGATAGACAATTTGTTATCAAGTTAACCTCTTGATACTCACCAGTAGAAAAATAGTTTTTTGTCAGTGAAAGTCTTTGTTTAACTGTTTATGTCGGTAAAAAGACATTAAACAAATTCTATGGTTTGTCGTTTTTGTAATAAGTGTTATTTAAGATAAATGCTACGACGAAAATTGTAAAATTGTATTTTTTCTCTTTTTAGTTTCACTCTGCTAGACATAAATACCTCACCTCACTAAGAACTGGTTAATCATTAGATTTCTTTTATGGCTTTAACTCTCTTCGCTGTTGTGGTCGTTAAAGAGGGAGACAGGAGCGGGAAGGAATTCAACTATCGTTATTCTGATGGAATTATCGTGGCATTCACCTAGAGTGATTTCACCGAGCGTGATGTAGGAACGGTTAACGTTCTGGCCTCGCATTCGGGAGGATGCGGGTTCGAATCCCCGTCCGGTCATCCAGATTTGGGTTTTCCATGGTTTCCCCAAATCACTCCAGGCGAATGCCGGGATGCTTCCTTCGAAAGGCCATTACCGAATTCCTTCCCGTTCCTTGTCCCCAGTCCCATCCCGCCTCTAATGACCTTAGCCGTCGACGAGGCGTAAAGACACAGTAAAAAAAAAAAAAGGATAAAAAAGAGTGAGATTTCGGGAAACCATGTAAAACAGATATCTGGGTGACCGGGGATGGATTTCAACCAACGTCATGCCGAATCCGAGCCTCACCCACCAGGCTCCAACTAATTATTTGCACTACCGGTATTCCTAACGCAGAAATAATGATTTTACAAACGTGCCATTTCGTGGCATTTACCTCCATTTTCCTCTATAATACAGATATTTTTCTGTTATGACTTATAAAATTACAAAATTATCAACCAATGTATGAATAGCAAAATCAGAAGTCTTACTTCTGTTGACACTAAGTACCGATTACGGTAAGACCAGAAATCAAAAGGGGATTATCGGTAAACGTTATGTCAAGTATTCGAGACTTCTATAAAACTCAGTGAGGCTTGTTTTATCTAGTACTCAAAGAAATTCCGGATCTATGACAAGATGGTTCTTTAATTGAGGTAATTACGTCTAATCTTGCCGATAAATCAAAGCTTAATTTTCAAACCCCAACACATTTAGTTGGGATTTTACGTAGTTCATTAAGGATGAGTTGTCCTAACAGACTGTTTCCTGTTTAAACTGTGCAAGGTTTGTTTTAATCTGTTCACCAAGCACATATTTTTGCTTCTGAAACTGTGATAATTTCAGCTATCATGTGAGCGGTTTGGTGGCTCAGTGGTTAAGGCGTCTGACTGGAGATCGAAAGATCCCCGGTTCGAATCCCTGTCTTGGCGGAGACTTTCATAGGCACTTAACCCGGCCTTCGCCTCTGGTACAGCTTGCTGTGTAATGCGAAGTACGCCAGAACGCTTCCGTGGTTCGGATTTTACGTTAAACTGTAGGTCCCCTGTACCCTGCAGGATTGCTGGGCTTGGTTAAGGCGGCTATGACAGGGGCGGAAAGCGCAGCCAATAGAAACCCTGTCACCAGGTCATGACAACCACACAAAATTATCATTATTTAGCGACCATATGGAAAATTTCTGTTTTATTTGAGTCATACAAAAATAAATACGAGAACACGTGCAGCGGATACAGTTATATAGCAGCAAGATTGAATCATGGTTTATACCACGGCCTGAGTTGATTAACTGAAATCTTCTATCATTTCCCACCTGAGCTAACCTCTTCATAATCGCATATTCATTACAACCTACATTCTCGTTTCTTGCTTCAGAATATGTACTTATTGTCTTCCTGTACGTACTTTCACTTATTAATGTGTATGTATTAATGTTATCCATATTCTTGTGTTTTTTTTGTTTTTGTTTTTTTTTGGCTGTGAGATTTTTCCGTAAAGTTCTTTCTTCAGCCATGAGGGACAATGTATGACCGAGCGTGATGGGTGAGCGGTTAACGCTCTGGCGTCGCATTCGGAGGAGGCAAGTTCGAATCCCCGTCCTGGGGTAGAGATTTGTGTTTTCCATGGTTTCCACAAATCACTCCAGGCGAATGCCGGAATGCTTCCATTAAAAGGCCATGGCCGAATTCCTTCCCTTTCCTTGTCTCCAGTCCCATCCCGACTCTAATGACCTCGACGTAGACTAGGCGTAAAGCCATAAGTAAAAAAAAAAAGACAACGTATGAAACAAGACAGTAGTAGTGATTATGAACCTTAATGCCGTAATGTCGTCTCGAACCGCAAATCGACTTAGCTGGCTGGCAGCATCTGCGCTCCAGCCCAGAGCTAACCACGATGGCGACGTGGTGGACTCTTGTATGCGTCACTGTTTCTGAAGAAGCTCCACCGTGACGTAGCAAAGTCCCAGGTGATTCCTCCTGTCTGACTTCTGCTTTCGATTCGTTGTTTATCTTATCCGCCGACCGGGAGTTCCCAGCTGTTACACTGCCACCTGTATTTCCACCGCACATGTAATTACACAGCTAAACAGCACCTCGTTATGCTTCAGGTCGATGGGCGAAGAAAACGCTCTGGACTGCACGTTCCATTTTATTTTATTTGGTCACAAATCTGTAGACATTTGATACAATCTTATATTTCTTCCTATGTTATGCTATTATCTTCGTCTCCACACGTTTATTAGAATTCTATCCTCTCAATTACTTTTGTTTCTACATTAATTCCATTTAGTTATACAGTTTATTGATAAATTAATCAATACAGTATGTTTATAACTATGAACATATGTCTTCTCTCAGTTCCTCCAACAACTTATTTCTTCATTCACCACTTCCAGAACCAGTTAATTTCCTATATGGGTGAATAAAACAATAACTAGGATTAAACTGGAAGAGGATTGTGAACACCTGCAGAATTTGGATAGGATATCGAGCTGAACTTAAATGTCAAAAAAAAAAAAAAGATAGCTCGAATGGTGGTGACATTTTTCTTGTAACAAACATGTAGAAGAATAAAATTAACAATACTAATATTTGACTAAGCCATAAAATCGTGAGACAAGTAACGGAAATAAGGTATGCAAATAATTTTCTGCGACACAGTTACTTTAATAAATTATTATTTAGTTTATTTTATTTTATTAATATGCGTGACGCGTTTCGAGAAATTATTCTCATTTTCGAACGCTATTTTATTACATTTTTTGCATTTTTGGTGTGACAAACAGAAGATGACACGAGCACTCGTCACACCAAAAATGCAAAAAATGTAATAAAATAGCGTTCGAAAATGAGAATAATTTCTCGAAACGCGTCACGCATATTAATAAGATAAAATAAATTAAATAATAATTTATTAAAGTAACTGTGTCGCAGAAAATTATTTGCATACCTTATTATATTAAAACAGTTACAGACTTTCACAAAGTCCATATATCATGGATAAAGTAAAAAAAAAAAAAAAAAAGTAACGGAAAGGTTACTGAAACATTGAAACTAACAATAATAATAACTTTTGAATTGTCATGGAGCGTATGTTCCGGTGGCGATTCCCCTAATCATTTAATTATACACTCTTATTATTTTTTTAAAAAAATTATCTTATATACTTTGAGTGTTAAATTCCTCCCTTCATCCATGTACGCGATTTACGACTTTCAATTTTGAATTCTTTCAACATTTTTGGTAAATTTTTCATCATTTTACTGACACCCTTACCACAAAAATAAATTTTCCAACTCCCTTATACATGAAATCGAGTGCCAGCTTGTGGTCATGGTCATCTCTTCCTTTCCAAGCCTCATCACCAACATACGCCTTGTACATTCTCTTTACGCTCCTCCTGCCGCCTAATAACTCCCAATCAAGCTCCTTTGTCATATCAGATACTGACTGGATCCTGCGATAATATCCACAAACAAATGTAACTGAGCTTCTTTGCACACCCTCTAATACCTGTACTTGATACTCTAAATCTGGGTCTCATACTACACCTTCATATTCAAGCAATGGTCTGCCCAATGTTTTTTAACCTAATTCCGTAACTTATGTTGGATACCCTCTCCAGTAAACTAAGGATCTCATAAACTTTTCCTACCATCTACCCAATGTGCTCTGCTCAGTTGAGTTTATCACTAAAGGTTGGGCCAAGATACTTAACGCTTCAAGCCTTCAACAAGCAATTCTGACTCTGTTCTATACAAACTAAGATAACATATGTCATGATATTTATCACCATAACACCTCGGTATCATTTCAGCGGATCTGTTATAAAATTGCTTCAATTTATTTCGATCTAGGCTCCTTTCGTCTGTATCGTCCTTAACTTAATTCAACCATCTTAATGTAGGACGTATATTTGAACTACTTCTATGCTCAGCTTTATGCTTCCAGATTTCTACATCAGTTTAATGTGGCAAACCCACTTTAACCTTGCATTTCTCAGTAGTTCTAGCATTCGCAGATTCACCTCCGCATCTCTTCTTATGTGTTCATTGCCGAATTCGTCCCTCTTCGATTTTTGCACAGCTGATATCAGAAATCTCAATTCGCAGGTTTGTAGTTTACTTTTCTTTTGTTTATTGCTCGTATAAAGATCTCTTAACCATATGTCATGATTGGCAGAATATTTGTCTTGTACATTGCTTAGTTTTTGAAGTAACTCCCTTATTCCAAATTGGAGGCTACAGTTGATGGAAAAAACTAAACACTTTCTCGAATAAGATAGGAAACTTACGACTATTGAAATCTGAATGAAATTGCGTACAGAAAACTTCGTTATTAAAGATGAGCTACTGTCAAAAAAAAAAAAAAAATCGTGACAAAGCTGTTTGATATCGTCTTGAAATCTGAAGGACTTACGTTTTTACGCAGTTACAACTCGTCTCTTGAAGAGGACAATCCATCGTTACAAAACATTCTCTTTGGGAAATAGTTTTTACCTGATTTTATTCAGTATTCTACTAAACTTTTTAACCTCTGGAAACGAAAGTGGGAAGCGATTTCAGATATATAGTGTCTTGTTCAAGTAAATAGTTAGTAAACTTTATATAATCACGAGTCGTAAAGTTCCCACCGAAGTACAATCCCATATCATCAACATTAATGATGCTGCTTGTGTATGTATGGAATTTAACGCCTCTGTATTACTCATTGCTGACTGCTACTCTGTTTGGTTGAGAGCAGGAAAATTTTCAGGTCACTTATCTGATATGTTATTACAACTTGATATAACTAAAGTAATTGTGATTTTTAAATTTTGCTTATCGCCTAGTGGTTTTCTTATAAATATCTTTAAGATATTTGAACATCCAGATACTTTTATGCTTTCTCGTTCTATTAAAATGCAGCAAGAAAAAAACTATAGTATTTGTAGCTGAAAAAGAAAGAGACTCGTATTATTTAAAATAAAAAAAATTCAGAAGCAAGAGCAGGGTAGAAATAGAAGATAAAGATTTTTTGGAAATCAGAAATTTTTTTGTGTTAAATCTTCACCTACAGTTCAGTACTTGAAGCAGATAATTGAGAATATAGAAACGCAGAATTGATGTGACTAATAGTATAGGAACAGTTGTAGATTTCGTCATACTAATTGTGAGATTAGTAACAATAACTTACAAACATAACTAAACAATTATACAACCATGTAAACTCTCTACAGACAAATCAACTGATCATCCATTTTTCATTGTGGGAGCAAACTATCTCCCCATTTTTGTCAGGTAATTTTCTTTACCTTACTTTTTGAAAGATACCTGTTTACTCTGTTGATACTCTCTCAATGATACAGCCTGTTTTCGTGCTGATTAGTCAATGACTCTTGATATGCTACTACTACAGTTGTGCATCCAAACACAAAGTGCTTGTGATTTCAGATCGTAAAGCTCATCGTTTCCGACTGTTACATCTTGCAAGGCGTAATGGTACTTTACTTTTATTTTTTTACCGTTGTCTCCGTCAAGGACGTCGTATCTCTGACGATCCACTTACTACCCCATGTCTGATCTGAAGTAACCGCCACCAGCTTCGTAGGACTACCATGACGTCATATATATAGAATGAAGGAAAAGACTGACGTCAATATCTACGGTTGTGAAAGTGTCCCACTACTTTTCCTTGTGTTTGTGTTAAACGCAGTTCTAACATGAAACCTATATATATATATCTTCACATTACCTTTTACGGAAAACTAAGTCATACTGATCGGTATGAGAGCGAAAGATTTTCACATACTGAGTACGCAGTCCTGCGCCGTTTCGGTTAGACAACTGGTATCAAGCATGTAACATTGTTTTGTTACTTTGTTATTAATTATTGTTGTTCGTTTCTGATTTACTTTTACGTTCCGATAGGACAGCGTAGACATTTCCAGATACGTAAGCAATGGGAAACACCATTCCCACAATCTCCCAGAGCGAATTAGCAGAAGAAATCTGTTGTTATCCTTCCCTTTTTTCAGTGTTGCACCGCAAATCCTTATGATACCAGGATACCAAGCGACAGAGTTTCCCGACTTCAGCTTCCGAATGTGTCATCGTCTCTGTGTGATGTGTGCAAGTTTAGTTCAACATGAATATGTTTCCGTTTATTTGATACTAGCTCGTACCCGCGACTTCTTTCGCGTGGATTAAGAATTTTTTGCCAGAATTTAATATAGAAAGTTGCTGGTAACGAAGGATTGGTCCCAAACAACACCGAGTCGGCATAATATGACAGAAAAGCTATCACTATATCATTCTACCGTCGAACCAGTCTCTTGAAGAGAATCAATTTCCAACATATTTCTGTCACCATTCGATAAGATCTCAAAATTTCGTGACTACAACTATTAAACATACCGGAGAAAATGTCCTGTGCTCTTCATACAGATTTTCTTGTCAAATTCCATCAACATCGATTTAGCCATTTGGTCGTCAAAACGTAACAAAAAGACAGAGGCTTACTTCCGTATTTATAGTATTATTACTGCGGTTCACACACACACACACACACACACACACACACACACACACACACACACACACACACACACACACACTCTCTCTCTCTCTCTCTCTCTCTGACTGCGAACAACCCCTGAGGAATCATTATAATGTAAAAAAAGTGTACACCTACAGCATTGCAAGACTACCTACGATATGCCTCGCATTGCACCCCTAACTTTGTGATATCTACAGTTTAACATTCTATCCGAATAACCTACGGCCCAGGCGTGACTCTTACGATCAAAAACAATTTTTAAAAATCTTAACCTCCACGGAGATTTGAACCGGAGACCACTACCCAAACATTTGTAAGCAGGCGCTTTAACCACTGAGCTGTCTGACCGATACACGGAAAAGCAGTATAGAGACGTCCATATCCAACGTGTCTGTCTATCGCCATTCAGTAGTATTTCAAAATTATGAGACAACATGTATTATTTATACAGATAATTTTTCAACCAAATGTAGACAGTATTTTTCTCCTTGTTTCAAAGGATAAGTGAGCAAAGTTTCATCGAGATAGGATGAAAACTGTGGATTTGTATGAAGAACAAACATACATACATACAATAGAATAGAATAGAATACATCTTTATATATAGAGATTACTGTGTGTTTTTGAGCCGGAGATTGGGAACAATCATAACTCCGATATGGAATTTGGGTCGTCTTTTTACTATATACGAGAATATCCTAAACTTCTTGCTTTCCTGCCGGCCTCGGCCTTGAACTACGGCTTCTCGGGTTTAGCTGCTGCTGCGGTGTACGGTTCGGTGATCAAGTGAAGTGTTGCTCCTTGCCGCCGGTATGCACTAGCCTCTTGCTGCCACAATGAATCCTCTGTGTATGTGAGGATACTTCAGCGTATGAGTCCGAACATTAGTTCAACCTTTGAGCACTGCGGCGGCCTTCGGATGGCTGCGGCGTGCTCGTGTGCTACGATGGTGCTCTGTGAAGCTTGAACAAGTGCACATGAACCTGTGCCCATCATTTGCCCCGTTGGGTGTTTCGTTGCTACGGCTTCCGTCGCGTCTCTATGGTGGGACTAGCAGAGAGATTTGCTATACGCCGCGTCCACGTCGCTCCCCGTGGACACTCTTAACGGGAGGCAAAGCGTTCCTTGCTCCGCTATCCCCGCTGTAACTCTTCAGGGTGGGGTGGCTGCTGGGTAATTGTGGTAGTGTTAGTCTTTAATGACTGAAATTTCGGATACTGACTCCGCCTCACTGCGTCCCATAAGGCCAAGAAAGGAACCACGAACCATATCCTGTGATCAGTGATGATCTATTAATCTACAAATGCGGCAACACTTACAATAATGCAAAACCTCAATTATCTGCTTCAAATACCGTTCGTCTAATGATTTTTACTTAGTATTCTGTGACGCTTGGATCTTTGCTTTGCAAACTAAACAGTATCTCTGATGAAGGCTATAGTATGGCAGCCGAAAGCTCACATAAAAAAATAAAAAAGCGCGGCATTACTCGAAAATAAAGATAATACTATTCTAGTTTTTTCTTATTAACTTTCTCTGCACGAACATGTTAACCAAACTGAAAAAAAACTTTGAAACAATTATATCTAACATTTCATGCTGTACAATTTTTCGAATTCGTTTCTTTCTTCTGCCATCATTTGCTTCGAGTCACTTAATTTTCAACATACCTCCAGTGCAACGCCTTAAATGCTTCAGATCCTCTCTTTCTGATCTCCTCGACGCGGGAGTTTCGTTTTAACGGTATTGCATTCACTTTGAAGATGGTTTTTGAAAGTGTTAATATACAATTTATATCATACATTATTCATTCCTCGGTTCCAATGTTAGATGTATCACTGCTTTATTTTATTTTAAGTGTAGCTAATTACAGTCTTTCATAAAATATTAATTAGTTTATATTTATGAACGCTTGTTACTACAAGTCGTATGTATTCAAGAAAAACTGAAAACTGCACGAGATTGGAGTTTGAGACCAAGAACATAAATATTTGCACCAACCATAGACAAGTCGACGACAGTTTAAACATCGCCACAAATCTTGTTCAATACGCCTGGCTGTTACGCATTACTGTGAGATCACCGTTTAACTATGGAAGAGAAGAACATCGTCAATGTACACGTGAGTTTCTTTTGAAGTTCATTGTTTTTTTTTTTTTTATTGATTTTTTTTTATGTTTTTTAAAAATGGCTTTTGGTTTCGAGGCCATACAGCCAACTCAAGTGTATTTTGAATCATCCAATGTATTTCATTGCTTCACAGTGTATTATTTTTCCAATTGGTTCTAGACATAACACGATGGACATGACATAGAGACAACACATACACTAAACACCCATGCCCTCGGCCGGACTCGAACCGGCGACCTTCGGCACGTGGAGCTAACACTCTAGCGCCTACGCTACCGAGGCCGGCAAGTTCATTGATTTATACAAGAACCTTCCGTGTTTGTGGCGTGTTAAATTAAAAGCATATAGTGGCTAGACACAAAAAGAATCAAACCTACGACGTTTTGGTTCTAAAGTACAGAGAGGTTGATCAAGCGGCTAACAGAGATACGCTCACAAAAATAATTAACTCTCTTAGGAATATCCACAGTAAAGAGTTATAAAAAAGTCAATTCGTTCAGGGCGCGATGACGTTTATGAGCCCACCTTATGCTATTTCGACTTGTTGGAATTTCTAAGTGGTGATGAAACTCTGAGGAAGTCTACAAATACAATGGCGGAATACGGACTGTGAGAAATAATACACGAGTTAAGGAAAATAACATACTTGCTGTGAACTTTGGTCCTTATAGCTTCTGCGAGTTACTGGGAATCACGTGTGGTGAAACTGCTTCTCTCATGCATGAGTTTTGTTTTGCTCTATGAGGATTTACAAATTTTAATAAACTATCGTATGTCCAATCGTAAATAATTTTGTCAATTTTTCAGGTTCATCACGCAATTCACTAAGTAATCTAACGTATGAAAATTGTTCTCTTTTTTAGAAGCTAACGTCTTGGCCATACTGAACGTTGTGTGCACTTATACCTTTAAGTTTAATTTTACGTTTTCTTGGAAGACAAATTGCAAAAATTTACCACAGTAAAAATTTCTCCGTGATAATCCCACAAAACAAAACTGAGTAGTAAAATTGGTGCTGTAAACTGGGCCATGTGGACACATTTGGTTTGCACATTCTGGTATGTAACAATCTGATTTTCGCAGACATTTGCACAAACGCTTTGCAGTGTGTCCAAAGAACTAATGTAGGCAGAATTTACGTCTCATGTTCCATTACTCTAAAACGGAACTACCATGAGGCTTCTGTGCTACGATATTCTCTCCATCCCCTTCAGATACCATATTTTGAGTGCACTGACGTTAATTGAACTATATCTATAGCAGTGGTTCCCAATTAGTTTTTACCTGGTACCACTTCAAGAAAGAGCTCATCCTTGCTACCCCGTTAGCAGAAATGATATATAAAGAAAGAAACCTTTTTTCGCGATTTATTAAATTTTAATCGAATTACAAATATCATAAAAACGAACAAATGCCCCAAAAATATATTTAGTATTAGTAATGTCTGCGTAATTGTTTTTTAATTAACTTAGTAATTACCTTAGCCAAGAGATTAACGCGCGTACCCCCTGAAGGAACCTCACTTACCCCTGGGGTACCCATACGACTAATTGGGAACCGCTGCTAATGCAGTGTGGTACTGAGTTAGTGGTTCTCATTACTTCATCGGTAGTCATTAAACGTGCACGTTAAAACCCTTCTTTGCAGATACAAAGATTCCATCTCCACAGAAGTCAATGGAGAATCATCAACCGGTTCCTAACAAGACGAGGCTACTACACAAATGGGGTTGGGTGGTTCCGCAAATTGTGACTGTGGAGCCACCTCACAGACAATCCATCATATTGTTTCTGACTATTCTCTTCGGGCTTACGAAGAAACAATAATGGATATTCACTATACATGCATCGGTTAAAGCAATTGAATAGATCAAAGCACTAAATTTAGAGACGTAAAATTATAGGAACTTGTGTTTAGATAACTGTTAACGCATTTCGGTATATTCTGTAGAATATGTACACCCATCATACGATGAATAATAGGATTTACTTTCGCTCGAGTGTTTTCAGCGCCAGCAACATGGGAACGGTCGCTCCATTGACCATAAACATTTAGTGATATTTTTTCTTCCATTATTCTCTCGACTGAGTCGATACGAAGCTCCAAATGTCCCTATTATTTTCTACCCATTTTTAAATGCTCTTTTCTGTCTGTGTTTTCAATTATGTCCATGATCATCAACCCGTAGGTTGATCTTACTCCGTCGTAGGAAACGTTTAGACGTTATTACATAGATTGGACTGCCAGATCCTTCTCTCTGTGTGTATGTTGTAAATGTATCAATAACTGTTGTTAGTGTATTGTTTGTGTTGTGCAGATGTATATGAAGTAACTGAGGGGATGAAACCTGGTGCTGCCCATCCAGGCCTAGTCTCCGCAGATGAACTACAGTGCCACCAAGTTTAACATCCTCATCACCATTAAAAACAGTGTCATAGTATGTTCTATATCACTCTGCGCTGTTGATTGCTTTCGATTTCAGTATACCATCTGGTGACTAGGAACTGTGCACCACCACATCTGCTACCATGCTGGCTAAGTGAAGAATGGTGAAATGGGGTTCATTTTTGCTATCGCTAAACTGTCTTTCATACCATCTTTGCTTCGGTCATCCATCGTAATTTGACTTCCAAAAGTAACAGAATTCTGGTATTTCTTCTACTTAGCCTGTTTCTGTTCCGATATTTAGCTTACTGCTGAGCTTCAATTGCTTTCATTCTCACAACAGTATTTTTTTTTTTTTTTTAGACTTCATTGTAACAGTTGTTAGCGCCAATGCATGAAGTAGTAATCAATCCGATGTCCCCCACAACTTTAAATTTTGTAAATAGCAAAAGTAGATGGGTCGAGGAATTTAACAGTGAAAGTATATAAGATAATAATAGAAAAGGGGCAATTAGATGACTAGGTAAATTGCAATCGGAGTATGCGCTACATCGCAATTCAATTCAACATGAAGCCAACAATATCGACATCAAACGAATTGCTATATTAGAACGTCTGACAGAAGACATATTGCCGCCATCAGTAACCAGGAAACAATATGCAATTCGTGTGGAAAATACGGGTTTCTATAATCGAAGCGAGTATAGTGAGAACATTTTTTCACCCGTCATAACACCGTTCCACCATATTCTTTAGCCAGCAACGGTACACGGGTGTATGTTTTTTTTCTAATTCCGTGCGTGACATCTAAATCACTAAGGAGGAAGTTCTATATTTGAGTCCGTCAGACATTTTGTTACCGAGCTGAAATTAGGAGCTGTCTTTCTCATTAGTAAACGCCATTCGTTGTACCCATTCGCTACAAGGTGGGTGTTATATGACATGTAATGCTGCGCATAAAGGTTGTGCAAAAATAGGCCTTTTACCTCTTCTTCTCTCGCCTCTAACTTGACATATTCTGTTAATTAAGTTTATATAATCCTACTTTTCACATTTTTGTATGTGAAAGGTACAGAAGAGCTGTTTGTTTGGTTTCTTCCTCCACTTCTTGCACCTACTACCATGCTATTTTAGATTAGCGCATTTATAGTTCTCAGTCCGTTTTTTAGACTTCGCTGATAATTAGAAAGGTATTTTGCACTGATCGCGGCAACATGATAAGTAACTTGGTCGCAAGAACCTACTGGGCACACACGACGCTAAACGTATTTCAAAACAAATAAAACAAATACATAAAAAGGGTATTTTTTAAACACAGTAAATTTTTTTTTTCTTGCCACCCATCTACTTTCCGATATGCCAGGAACTGACATATCAGCTCTGTAATTTTTTTGGAACAAAAGTCATTTTGAAGGCAATCGCCGGCAGAGTTTTTAGAAACCATAGACCACCGAAATCTGGATGATGAGACCGTGACGATTCAAGACTTTGTTTCAAAAGCGAGCCAGATTCCGTAACACTGCTAAATGAACAATCTTTTAGGAAGAAACATTTACTGTACTGGAACCTAATTAAAAGGGTGGCCAGTCACTATTGCCCCATCACCCGTTCATTTCTTGTCTCTCCTCCCTCATTGCATTACGAGGGTCCACAAAAGCCAACAATTTCACACTACCGACAAGAAAGAGCAAGGCTAACTGCAACAGCTGAAATGAAGCAACCAAACTGACATTTATCTGCCTGAAGTCGTTTAGAGAAACCAGGGAAAGACGAATTTGTATGGCTAGACCGGGGAATGAATCACATCGTCCCAAATAGCAAGTTCAAATATTGCCACTTATACAATAGTGCTTAAATGTACTGCAGATGTATGTATGTTCGTTTTTGCCAACTAGCACCAGGTTAAGCCTTCGTTATGCTTGAATTTGCTTTGGATGTGTACGTATCAATGTAATAACTAGGGGTTTTAGCCCTAGAAGGGACCTACAGTTTAACGTGGAATCCGAACTTAGAATTACACAAGAAACTGTGCCAGAAATGAAGGCCGAGTTAAGGTCTTATGAAAATCCTGGTGAGATAGCGATTCTAATAGAGGGCCTTTCGATATCGAGTCAGAAGCCTTAACTACTGAGTCACCAAACCGTTGTGTTGCAGATATTAATAATGTAGCACTGTTTTGCCTTCTTAGCTAAACTGTATCACATATTGTACTGTTACATGAATTGTAAGTATTTTTTTGTTGTCGTCAGTCTTTTGACTGGTTTGATGCAATCCTCCACCCCTTCCTATCTAGTGCTAACCTCTTCATTTCTACATACCCCTTACAACCCACGTCCTTACTTATCTGCTTCATAGGCTATATTCTAATCTCTGCCTTCCTCTGCAGTTCTTACCTTCGACTGTTCCCTCCACCAGCAAATTAACCAATCCTGCATGTTTCAAAATATGACCTACCAGCCTGTCTCTTCTTTCTGTAAGCTTCTTCCACAAACTTCTTGCCTCACCCATCATTTCCAAAACTGGTTCATTTCTTACTTTGTCTGTCCATTTAATCTTCTGCATTCTTCTGTAGCATCACATTACAAATGCTTCAATTTCCTTTCTATCAGGTATTCCTAAAGTCCATGTTTCGCTTCCATAAAGTGCTGTGCTCCATACATAGAGTTTTAAAAAGTTCTTTCAAATTCCTATATCAATATTTGAAACTAAATGATTTCTCTTTTTCTTGAAGGATCTTTTTGCTAGTGCTATTCTGCTTTTAACATAATTCTTGCTTCGGCCATCGATTGTAATTTTGCTTCCCAGGTAGCAGAATTCATTTACTTCTCCTATTGCATCCGATCCTTAACGCATAAAAGTTAATTTGAAGGGTTTCATATTCTCGAGAAGGATGTAAATATCTTTCGTTAGAGAGAAGGCTAACTGATGGTCTCTGAAGGGTATTGCGCAGCGTGTCAGAAGGCAGGTTGTGGACCTGCGCGCGCACCTGCTAGTCCATTGGCTGACCACACCAGCCAGTTTATATGTGATCACCCGCAGAAACAAGTGGCCAGTCTGCAACACGATGCGAGTGGTGGTGCTTGTTTTGGCGGTGGCGCTGTGTGCGGCCCAGGACATTCCCTGGTGGTTCCAACCGGAGGTCCCCGACGGGAACAACAACCAGCAGATCGGAGACGGGAGCAGTAGTAGCGCACCCGCCGTAAACCCTGGGGATCCTAACTCTCCGACCACCGAGAACCCGTTCGAGAAGAGCTCATACTGGCCGTGCGTCTGCGGACAGGGCATAAGTTGCGTGTGCGTCCTCTACTACCAGTGTGTCAACGATACTGTGCTCACTACGGGCGAAGACCTTCTCGATGATAGGTAAGGTGTTAAATCTATTAATGCAATCAAGTACCTTGTTTTGGTAACGAACTTACAGCATTTTTCTTCAAGAAACAAACGGAGGCTTTCCCGATGTATATAAAACGTTCTTTGGTAGCCTGACAAAGTTTGCAATCTGGGCAAATTGTTCCACTCTCTCATTCCCCTATCTACGAATGAAAACTTACGTGCTCCCTTGTGTCTAAAATCTTGACGTTTTCAGTTTAATTCTAGATCGCGATACTACAACAATTAAACTATCGGTACAGAGATCATATTAACTTAAAATATTTTTTTTTCTGGCAGTCGTAGTTTTGTTGAAATACGGCCTGGACTAGGAGAAAAATTTCGTAAAATCCATACGGATAATTCCTTTCCGTGTGGCCAAAAATTGTTGTAGGGGTATCGCGATCTTGAAATAAACATCAGAAATTACATTAATATAGATATATTGTTCGGTGGGAAAGTTGCAACATAGTTACTCAAATATTACGTGGCATAGTTTTAACTTAACTGCTTCCTTAAAGCATAACTAATGTGCTAATCGTTAGTGAGCAAAAGTGAAATAATTTCGGTCTTTTTATCTTCGTAATGGAGCAACTTGCGGTTAAATTGAAATAATTCTTTATTAGTGTGCAATATTTTCTGCTACATGTAACGCACCT
This sequence comes from Vandiemenella viatica, assembly GCA_031002005.1. Classification (NCBI taxonomy): domain Eukaryota; kingdom Metazoa; phylum Arthropoda; class Insecta; order Orthoptera; family Morabidae; genus Vandiemenella; species Vandiemenella viatica. Next base: position 170,843,340 of record CM061919.1, read on the forward strand.
GTTATTGTGTTGTGGTATGTTCTTACATTCTGAATAACAAATTGACATACGCTTCGGAATAATGCGTTTAACAACTAGAGTATTATTATGCTACTTAAGTGGCTTCAAATGTTCAGTTGGTTGAGTGAAAATCGAAGACCTACAATAAAATAAGGATTGATGCACAAACTCATTAATAAATCTAAATATATAAATTACCAATGTAAGTAACATATATTACAATAGACAAGTAGATCGTATTCCTAGTGAACGTCGTTACTGTGTGTGTTTTGTTATCTGCACAAATAATGTAAACAAATTGTCGCAGATGCGTGGCCTATTTGCGCCTTTAATACTTTTAATTCTGTTTGTATTTGTGGAAGAGAATAGACAATATTATAAGTAAAACAATTCAGTGGTAGTTAAAATAGTGTCGGATTGTTTGTTGACTTCAGAACTGTATCGTGCTCAGGAGGCTCCTTTTACAAAATTGGAATTTCCGACATTTAAGTGCATGGATCAATGTTTACACTTCATTCCCATCGGATCATTAACTATATCTTAAGAACAGTACTATTTCAGCTTTTAAAGACACGGAAATTTCCTTTCATCAATCTCCCTATTCGTCTGATGTGATTTTGCATCTCTTGCTCACCTTTGAAAATGTTTTCTTCTGCGCAGAAGTGAAACCGATGGGTGAGCGATAACGCTGTGGCCTGGAATTCGGGAGGACGCTTGTTCAAGTACCCATTCCAATCAGATTTAAGTTTTCCCCACCTACTCTATCTTCTCCCAACTCTTAATCTCATTGTCGACGAGGCGTGAATGCCAGGGGAAAACAAATCTGCAAAAAGTTACCTCCTCTTGTCGCCTTAATTTATGACACACGGCAACTGTAGATTATTGAAGATCGCGATATGACTATATATATAATACTATGCTACAACTACCTTCCGCCACGACCTAAGTCACACCATGCTGCGATTGACGTATACACCGCGCACGGAGCTACATATTTCATTAGGGGTATCAGCATGGAAAAAAGGGGTTTTCTCGTACGTGGACAAACAACTGCTCAAATACCATAAAAATAATCATGAAACAGTATGATTAATTCCATATGGTCCACTGTAAAAACAGATTCCGAACAAAATTTAAAAAGAAAACCTATTAATCTCGACGAAACGATCGAGAAATATCTGGAATATTTAAAAACTCAAAGCATATTGTATCAAACATATTGGTATCGTCATTTTCAATGGAACCCATCAACTTTCTACAACGCGGTATTTGAACACACTGTAAATAGCACAAACAATCCGGAATAGAAAACAGATATGATTCTAATAAATTCACAATATAATCCAAATGTAAAGTAATAATTAGCTTCCGTGGTCCAGCTACTATAAAAAAAAAAGGGGGGGCAATACTCCGCGCGACGGAAAGTTGTCGGAATCGCGATATCCAATATAAACGGCAATTGTAGGAGTCCTCGCAACAACTCTGATGTATTTTTCGGGATTGCTTCGACTGATGACTGCGAAGCTTTCGGTGACAACTTTTTTTGTTTTGTTTGGAAGATACTATTCTGCTCTGCTAAACATTCACGAAGAATACGTCATATCACAGAGCAGGGAAAGCCCGTGTTCTCTTTTTTGTTGTCTACTTCTCATTTAGATATTCTATCTTCTACAGTTTATTCTCTCAAGGTTTTACGAACTTACTTGCCCACCATATCTCAAACATAACCTTCCGACCTGTCTCTTGTAAGATTCTCTTTTATAATCATGTGTATCTTTTACAGATAACCACTCCTAGGTTCCAAGTTTCGTTGCAACGTTTGCTATAAAAATGAGATGGGAGGCAGTTTTCCCGCAAACATTTAGGCCAGTGGTCTTCAAACTACGGCCAATGGGCATCACAAATCCGGCATGCCATAATTTCTTCTGATTACACTGTAAAATTTCTATGATCCCCAGGAAAAACGTTTTCGAAGAAATTATGCCCGTAAATATAAAAGAAGAAACGAAATTAATTTTTCATTTCTGTAATGTGGGCCATTTTCTAAATTGCAGGTTAATCAATTTGCTCAAAAATTGACAATCCAATACAATTGAAATTGCATTGGCTTATTATTAATTCTTATACAAATTGATTTCATTTTTATGTTTATTCACCGTGACAGAGTCTTTCATAAGACAACGAACTTCATTATGTACATACGTGAGAATTTTTCGTCTTGTACAACGACCATAACCCGTTCAAGAATCAAGTTTTACTTCCGGTAATCATGGTAAGCATGAGAATCCTCTTGCCTTAAGTCAGGCGAGTTTGAAATTTCACTCATAGCACTCTAGTCACTTCACTGATGAAATAAAACTACTTATTACTCTAAACTGTAGTGTTTTAGGCTTCGGCATTTGTTTCCCTTACTAAGCCATAAGTTAATTTCGCGCTTGCGGAACAAACTGGCTGAAAAACTTTGGTAGTCTGAATATCAAACGGTACTATCGTAGAGTCTATATCACAGGCACAGATGTTACTGATTAAATATCTGCCAGTCATTACGCCAGCTATTCTTATCCCTCTACAAATAGTAGAACTTTTATTTATATGATCCTCCGTCACAAACGATTCCAAACACAACCGATGCCCCTTAAATCCGTCATTCTGGTAATCGATATTTTGTCTTTCAAACACACTATTTCACACAGAATTTCCAACCTGAAACAAAACGTTTCCACCAAGTCAAGTGGGTGAACGGTAACGCCGGACGGAGGACGCCCTTTCGAAACCCCGTAGGGGTATCGAGATTTTGGTTTTTCCATGGTTTCCCCAAATAACTTCAGGCGAATTCCGGAATGCTTTCTTCAAAAGGCCATTGCCGAATTCCTTCTTGTTCCTTGTCCCCAGTCCCACCCCGCCTCTAATGGCATCGACGACGATGTGGCGTAAAGCCACAAGAAAAAAAAAACTCTGTGTTCAAATACTCGATTTTTGTCGTTAGGGTAGAAGTGGTGCCAAGTTTCGGTCTGTGAGAAGATTAATTTTCCCCACTTGTTTGATATAAGGTCGGGTAGACTTGTGGAAATATTTTAGACGTTCAGCACCTAGGGAAAACATTCCTCTGTTTTATCGGCGACCGAACAACGGATGTCCGTACCGCTGTCAGTCACTCTATCAATTGAACTATGCTATTTTGCTTAATATGAATTGCAAGCAGCTGGTGGCTCAGTTAAGCAGGTCCATTAGGGTAGGCTATGAAAGGTCTTCAGTTGGATTCGCAGTCTCGGCCGAAGTTTTTACGGGCCTTATAACTAACCTTAGGATTATCAGGTTAGATATATAATAATACTGCCTTCTGGACCTAATGACCGAGTGACAAGGTTTCTATTGGTTGTGCATTCCGCCCCTGTCATAGCCGCCTTAGCCTGTACCCTGTTGACAGGAGACCTACAGTTTAACGTGGAATCCGAACCACGGAAGCGTTCTGGTCTACTTCGCATTTCACAGCAAGCTGTGACAGAAGCGAAGGTCTAACTAATCGCCTATGAAAATACCCCCAAAGACAGGGATTCGAACCGGAGACCTTTTGATCCCCAGTCAGACACCTTTACCATTGAGTCACCAGACCGCTGCTACCAGGATAGGTTAGGCGGCTATGATGAAGGACATTGCGCAGCCGTTAAGAAACTCACACGAAAATGTTGTTAATAATTTTATTACAGCTTTTTCACCTATCTTTAATTATTTGCATATTGCATTTGATTTATACAAACATACACTGAAGAAACCGGTACACCTGCCTAATATCGTGTCGAGCCCCCGCGAGCAAGCAGAAGTGCCACAACTCGACATGGCATGGACTCGGCTAATGTCTGAAGTAGTACTGGAGGGAATTGATACCATGCATCCTGCATTGCTGTCCATAAATCCGTAAGAGTACGAGGGGTTGGAGATCTCTTCTGAACGGCACGTTGCAAGGCGTCCCAGATATGCTAAATAATGTTCATGTCAGGCGAGTTTGGTGGCCAGCGGAGGTATGTAAACTCAGAAGTGTGTTCCTGGAGCCACTCTGTTGCAATTCTGGACGTGTGGGGTGTCGCATTTTCCTGCTGGAATTGCCCAAGTCCGTCGGAATTCACAATGGACATGAATGGATGCAGGTGATCAGCCAGGATGCGTACGTACTTGTCACATGTCATAGTCGTATCTAGACGTATAAGGGGTCCCATGTCACTCCAACTGCACACGTCCCACACCAATACAGAGTCTCCACCAGCTTGACCGGGTCCATGAATTCTTGAGGTTGTCTCCATAACCGTACACGTCCATCCGCTCGATATAATTGAAAACGAGACTCGTCAGACCAGACAACACGTTTCCAATCATCAACAGTCCAATGTCGGTGTTGACGGGCCCAGGCAAGGCGTAAATCTTTGTGTCGTGCACTCAGCAAGGGTACACGAGTGGGCCTTCTGCTCCGAAAGCCCATATCGATAATGTTTCGTTGAATGGTTTGCACGCTGATACTTCTTGATGGCCCAGCATTGAAATCCGCAGCAATTTGCGGAAGGGTTTCACTTTTGTCTCGCTGAACGATTCTCTTCAGTGGTTGTTGGTCCCGTTCTTGCAGGATCTTTTTCCGGCCGTATCGATGTCTGAGATTTTATGTTTTACCGGATTCCCGATATTCACGGTGCACTCGTGAAATGGTTATAAGGGAAAATCCCCACCCCACCTCATCGCTACTTCGGAGATTCTGTGTCCCATCTCTCGTGCGCCGTCTGTAACACCACGTTAAAACTCACTTAAATCATGATAAACTGCCATTGTAGCAGCAGTAACCGATCTAACGCCTGCGCCAGACATCTGTTGTCTTATATAGGCGTTGCCGATCGCACCGCCCTACTCTGTTTACATATCTCTCTGTTTTCATACGCATGCCTATACCATTTTTATTGGCTCTTCAGTGTATAAAGAAATGTATTCGGTTAGAAAATTATCAGTTCTTACACTTTAACATTTATTTAATGACGACATGTACGAGGCATACCAGGCTCCTATTCATTTGAAATAATGATATACTACCTAAGTACGTTCTAACTCTGACTTCGGAATACCTGAGATCAATGTAAGAAGGTAAGTGTTATTAGGAACATGATGTTCAGTCTAATCAGTTATTCGATATCTTCGTAACAGGAACTGTGCATTGTTTCATCAGCACTGGCCATGAGTAGATGCTGCAGCCAGGTAATAATTAGTATTCATCATGCTCCTGCAGGAATTTTCCCATATATTTCACAATTCTCAAATTACATCCAGAGAGACTGAAAACCATCTTTGGAAAACCAGTTGAACTGATGCAACTTACCCGGCAGCCTATTTTATGTTGACTTGCTTGATATAATAACCTAATCGCATTATAATACAGTCGGTTAGCGAATCTTGTAAGTCTGAAAAAGTTCCACCATACTTCCAAAGAATACTTTCTTCTCTCATCGTGTTTGCTTCCTGGGGCTTGTCTGCCGTAAGAAAAGTTCGTATTCGTAGCATTTAAAGTCACTTGAAACAACTAATCTTATACTACCACAATTATTTTGTGATTCGCCGTTTACAATGCCACATTTCCATCGATACATTACACCAAATCCGGTGGGCGAATGGTAATAATGGTAATACTTTTACCTTTCGAGAGGTAGTATGATCGAATCCCCATCCGTCCAGACCTGTTTTTCAACATTTCCCTAAATCGCTTGGGTGAATGCAGAGAAGATTACTTCATAAGGCCATGGCAGGATTTCTAATGACCTACGCAATTAAAAAATGGATATGTAAATGCTCAACCATACTATACTCGTGATGAGGGAGCGTCCATAAACTATGTGGCCTCTCTTGGAAACATCCCCCCCCCCTCGTCCCACGTAACCTGGCGTGGCTTTTGACTCTGCACCCTCAACCCCCCCCCCCCCACCTCTCCTCCGTCAAGTAACCTTTTTCCCCTATTTATTCCAGAAGACACTTTTTTACTGTATTCTCGTAATAGATTATCGTGAAGAAATAGAAGAGGTAGAGAAAACGGAAAGGGAAATCTTGAGAAAAATTTGGGGACCACTAAAAATTGAAAATGGCGAGTTTAGACACCGGAGGAACAAATATCTACACAAAGAAGAAATTGAAAGGGTGTCACGATCAGAAAGAGGAGAATCATTTTTTTTTTGGTCACATGATGGGAATGGATAACAACAGGCTTACAAAAACAAATTTCAAGAGTAAGAAGGGCAAGCAGTGGATCCAAGGAGTAAAGAAAGATTGAGATCGGAATAACAGAAGATTTAACTCAAAATAGAGCAAATTTTAGGATATTTATCCAAAATTTCAAGGGTTTTCAGGAGAAGGAGAAGAGGAAATGTAGTAACATATTGACGGAAGAAAGAAGGAAACGGCAAAGTGAAAGGATGAACTATTGGCAGTCAAGAAAAGAAAGATTGAAATGAATGCACGGGATCACTTTTCTCGACCCTTACATGGCCGATATCGAAGAGAAGAAGACTATCGTTAAATTTATTGCATATATAATGAACAAAACTGATATTTGCGTCATATTTTAACCTGTAACTATTAATATTATGAATGAAATGTTGACACTACCCACTCCTGCAAATGATAAATTATTGGAAAAACCACTTTCTTATGGACAGTCAGATGTTACTAATAACATTCTCTTTTACTCATTCATCTTTGTTCATTAATTGATAAAATAAAACGAACTATATCTGTCTGTAAAAGAACTAAGTGCTGCATTTTGTTTTCTTTTGTTGCAGTTCTGGCACTTTTCTTTCTACATTACCAGCGAATGATTCTTTAATCTGCTTTAAAGATTTCTATAACTCACTGGATAATGAAAACTCGTTGGAAATACATTTTCTACAAGCCTCGTAAAGTTCATTGTACAGCGCTACTTCACACTTTGAACTTGAAATAAACTTCAGTGTGCACTATAATTAAAGTTGCCCTGAAATTCACATTACGAGTGGAGGGTTCACACGCGATCGATCCTAGTCAAAACAACTTTATTTCAAACCATCAAAACATTACGAACTGTCACTGACCTGGAAAATCCTGGGTGACATCTGAAAGCGCTTTTGAGTATTGGTAAGGCCTCTCTAATGTTTTCGAACCCTAATGTCGATTAGTTTCAATGTTCCTGCCGCGTGCATCGGAGAGCTATGACTTTTAGTCACACGCATGCGCAGCACTGTTAGTATATAAGATATCTAAATTACATACGGAGATAATTAAATGACATAAATATCCGCATGTTGTCGTGTGTTCTGTACCTTATTTTAACTGTGACAAATAATACGAATGAAAAGCTACGTGGCTTCGTTCGGAACCATCCACCCCCACCCCTCCCCCCCACCCCCCACCTTCACGCTCCCTAAAAGACGTGCGTGGATTTAATTCTTCCGGTTGTCATCTTCACAACCTTTAGATAATCATCTTGACTGCTGGAATGGTCACCCTATTATAACCCTTTCCATTCCCCATCCCCATTTAGACTAAAAAAAAAAAAACACATCCTTTGTACTCGTACTAATATGATAAAGAGCAGATGAAGAAATTCACTTCCTTCACACAGTACAAATTAACGACCTTCGTTGTCGATAAGAAACTAACCCCCAGAAAAACGAAAGTAGGGCACAGTTTAAATATGGAATCTACATAAAATTCCGGTGAAACCACCAAGCAGACTGGCTGAGACTGATGATTCATTGTGCGCAGATGCTGTCTGGACAATTTCCAAGTCGTGAACGGTTCGTCTGCTGCATGCGGTATGACGAAACATACGCTTTTGTTCTCGCATGAGTCCTAACGCTACTACATTGCACATGGAAATGTCCTGTATCATAAGTCACTGATTGTGTTCTCCGGTAATTTTCACAAAATAATTTAGCTATCCGTCTTTGTGCCCCCTCAGACACCTGTCGTCAACAAGTATCAGCATCATATAAAACTTCAAGGTCCCGTGTGGAGGTCAGATTGCTTTGACTACCACAAGGAAGGTAAAGTTCCTGATGGTTTATAAACCTCTGCCAAGGAAAAGTACTTCAGATGTTCCTCTTGTAACTTTTGATAGGCGTTGAATTTTAAGTGCTTGCGGAAAAAAAATTACACATGATGGAATCACTGCTCATGAATTAAATAACAGATATGAAAACTTACGTTCGTGACATTAATTTAGCATACAGCGTGGACAAACAAAACGCTTGCAAGAACCTAGACTACCAAATCTACCCACGATCATTTCACAATTATTTTGTCTGTATGTGATCTCTCAATGTCTCATAAGTGAGTTGTATCAGATTCTGAACCATATTTTTTTATTTGTGTTATTCTACCCATATGCCATTACCTTGTATTGCATTCCAAACGTATGAACACAGATAAAAATTATTCGGCAAGCCCTGTATTACAGAGATTTCCGAATAAGTTTGAGATCAAGGCACCCAAAACGTTTGACAGGAAATCATCTGGTAAACTGATGTAATAACTGGAAGAGGGATTCTGCATTGTCACCCCCGAAGACTATCAATTTTATAAGATTAGTAGATCGACTCAATATTAAGTGTTCGGTAACCAAAAGCTCCCCAGATCGTATCCCGGTTTTGGAAGAGGTTTTCAAACGCCGCTAACCAACCTTTTACCTTTCTAAAATATTTGTTCGTGTGCGTGAAGTACGCTACAACGCTTCTTTAATTCGCATTACACGTATTCGCATTAGCAGTAGGATTACAGAGTTAGATTAGGTGGATTGCTTGGCCGATATAAACAGTCAGCTGGTCCTGTAGGCCAGCCAGATTATATGAGAACATCTCTTTCAACACATGAAGCTTTTATCATTGAAACGATAATAGGTACATTATCTGTTTTTCGTCATTATTTTGTAATAAATTATTCAGTCATTGATTTTACTTATGATTTGAAGTATTATTTTATGATTACAGCATATGCGATTGTGTAAATAATAATGTTTCTATAGATTCCCTATGTTTCTGGTTACGCGCTACGTTGATACAAAAGTCAAAATCGATGTTATTTTGTCCTATGCGAGGCAGAAATCCCGCAGTATCATGATGGCCCCATTCGACGGTGATACGGTCTGTGCATTCGTCTGTCGTATCGTCCCACTCAATCAAACAAAGGGTAAATAAATTTGTCGTTCGGATCTTTTTCCAGAAGATATAGGATGAAATTCTCGCTCCACTCGGTTTTCCATGTATTCTCGAAACTAAATTAGATTAATGTAGGAAGTGTCTTTAACTGCTTCAACGATTCCTAAACATGGAAGAAAATAAAAGCCTCAAATCAGTAAAGCATTTTCTACAATTCATTTCTATATTTATTATTTGTTTCTCTCACTTTATCTCCTGGGTTTTGCTGTCCCTCCTGCGAGCGTACAATAGATATGTTATTGCATACTCGAATTTCCTGTTTGCGACAGTGTCTTTATCCGACCGATCGCAATCAGGGGGTTGATTTCGATCAGTAACACCATACGCACGTAACTTTCTCAGCTAACTGTAAATAGCCAACGGTAGTGTTGTTGCCTGCAGCTATTCTTCAGAAAGTACAACCAGCCAGTAACTAGGCTACCTACCTCCGTTCCAGTGCTGTATTGAACGACATTTTTCAAGGACAACATAGATAAAACGGCTGTTGAGAAGCGACGTTGATGGTTTGAATGAAAGAATACGAGACTTTGGATATAGTCTGTTGCTTTGGATGAGCTGTAGACCTCAAGACCGGCAACGATATTGAAAACTCGTTTTTGAGCTAACTGATACAATTTTGATTCCATCTCCTATAACATTATCGTTATGAAAGAGCATGAGTATTTCATAGACTGTTAACTTCATTCCACTCTCCAGCAGATGTTGAACTATGAAACTTATTCGTTACACCACCCCAATGTGTCTAACTCAAATGAGTTAATTATGAAAATAAGTGTCCTTCGCCAGCAATTTTACTATCCAGTGTATAATCATACAAAACGCTTTCTTTTCTGATTGAAATTTATTTTAGTTGCATGATGCTTACCCACTTCAGAAATACTGTCAAGATCACTCTGTATCTTTCCGTAATAGTATCTCCCGATGTAACTCAGCATCAGAATAATCCATTAAAATAATTAATAGCAGCGGGCCCAGCACGCTATCCTGCGACACCTCCTGATAACACATTTCTTGAATTTTCTTTAATCTAATGGGCAATTGATAACTAACATTCACTATTTACCTGGGGTTGTTAATGATGTGATATTAAAACAAGAATTAATCTAACAAATTCTGTTATTGAACAACTCCAGAAATGTCGCTGACTTTTACAGAATATGGTTATTTTATTGGCAAGATACTTGCAGACAGTAAAATCACTCTGCCATCTGTACAATAGTTACTGAAAATGTTATTAAGTCACATTGTACTTGAATTTTAGACAATAAATATTGTAGTGTTGCTTTAGCGAAATTTCAGCTGCTTTTTTTTTACCTTAGTGACTCCTTTATCACACGATTCCGACAGCCTATGGATTCATGTCGCCTTTCTCCGTGGTTCGTTTATCCTTCTCCACATTCGCTCGCTTCGCCTTATTTCTTTACTTAGCAACCAGTGCATTTCATGGACTGTCCCTGTGCCAAGCTTCCTCTGTCTAGTAAGCACGATGGCATATGAAATGACCTTCCTCTGGAAATAACTCTGCATCCAATTTTATTTAAATCATGTTGCTCTTCATCTGTATATGCAGATCTTATGTCGAATTTTTTATTTTCTTACTTTGGCATTTTGACCAATCACGAACATTCACCTATCTTATCTAATTTTTTTTTAACTGCTTAACTTCTCTTAACAGTGAGGTCTTTAGAGACGGGAAATGATTGGGGGGGGGGACAAGGAATGGGAAGGGATTCGACCATGGCCTTTTGAAGGAAGCATCCCGGCGTTTGCCTGGAGTAATTTGGGAAACCATGGAAAACCCAAATTTGGATGCCCGGACGGGGATTCGAACCGCCGTCCTCCCGAATGCGATCTTATCTGATGGAAAAATTTCTACTGTTTGTTATTCCTGTTTTAGAAAGGCACAAAAAATTAGAAATTAAATGATTAAAATGTGACACTTCTACTAAATAGTGGATGCAGGGTCGGTCAAATCTGAATTAAAAGCAATCGAAGGATGTTAATGCGGCAAAGTACCTATCCTTCTCAATGAGATAAGTCGATATTATTTGAACATCTGGAAAGTCTAAGTTTTATGAGATGAAGTGGCGTATTGAAAACACCGATTAGAGCTGTCACAAAATGCTGTACTGATTTATCGGCAGTAAACCATACTTTGTAAATGAATGCGTCGTGAGGCCTATTTTGTTTGAGGATATTAATGTGAACGGGAGAAACTTACAATGTGTAAATGTCGTGTCCATGTGTCAATACTTGATAGCAACAAGGTACTGTAGAAAGTAATACAATGGAAGAGTTATCAAATTGATCTGGCTGTATGGCCTCAGTAGCCGAATGCCATAAAAAAACTCTATTTCTGTGGAATAAGAAATAAGTTTTTTACGCATAGTTCTAATCAAGACGAAATCCTTTGTTCAGTTTATTGAGACTGATTTAATTGGGAAGCAGAGTTCGCAAAGTGACTAAACATTTCTTTGATAAACATTGGAAACTGTCCCCCTGCTTAAAGCAGCACACTGCAGGGGCATCCACGGCAGATAAGCCGGCTAAATCTTTGTTTTGATTAGACGACCTACAACATATTGTGTTGAATGTGAATGGAAAACTGAATCCTTCATACCCAGCAGGTATGAGTCCGCAAATGTGCGCTGTTATAAACCGTAACGGTTACCGGCCACGGTAGCGTAGGGGCCGAAGGTCGATGGTTCGATTCCTGCCGAGGGCATGAGTGTTAAAGTATTGTGTGTGTAAATGTCGTGTCCATGTGTCAATACTTGATAGCAACAAGGTACTATAGAAAGTAATACACTGGAAGAGTTATCAAATTGATCTGGCTGTATGGCCTCAGTAGCCGAATGCCATAAAAAAGTAAAAAAAACCGTAACGGTTAGTGCAGTAAGTTGTTGCTTGTGTACATCCTAGCTCTCAAAATAAACAAAACCCTGACCTGCTATACCTTTATTAGCTCGTTTAATTTGCTGCTCCCTCTATCTGTATACCTTCGTTGAATGTTCGAAATGTCAGTACCACTTAAGTAAACATGCTTATTTATTTTGTCATCGTATTGGCTGGACCTGTACCAAACTACGAGGAAACACTGCAGTGTTGAAATCGGGAATGTCGGATCAACTCAGATGAAGTTATCAGCAGTTATGTCTCATCAGATATTCTTATATAATTTAGCAATCTCGCACTGGGAGGTTAGTTACAGAGAAGAGAATGAACGTTGAAATTTACTTCCTGAAGAAAGCTCTGTTCTCTCGACTTTGCTCGACCGCTGCATGTTGCGACATTGGCGGGTGGGGAATAACATATTGCAAAATGTCTTCGTAGCCACAAGACGGAATGTTGTGGCTTGATGAAGAGAGCTGCAGGATTGGTCATCTTGCATAGAGACAAAAAAATACTTTCGAGGCTTCTGAAAGCAATTGAGTCATTTTGTATTCGTTGTTACGACGGCCGATAACTAGTAATGTGACACACCATCAACTGTACTCATCTTAGTAGTACCTTTCGCAGTAGGTGTCACAAAAAAAATTCTGTGAGAAGCTGAAGAAAAACCTGCTTTGACAGTAGGGATCAGAGTGCTGGAATCAAATTGCAGAAGTTAATTGGAATACTGTCTGGGATATCCGCGTTTTTTAAATTGTCTTGGATTGTCCGAACTTAGTGGAAACTATATACTATAACAAATTACCGGAGAAAATTATATAACAGGCCGTTGGGCCTGGTTGCTAAATATGGTAAAAAAATAATAATAATTGCATGAAGGAAGACGCCAGAAGATTGATATAAGAGTAAATTTCTGAAATGAAGTCCGTTGAAGATTTATAGGAGAGAGTAGGGGGTCGAAACTAAAATGTCAGTTATAATCTAGAAATAAATGATGTTAAAGGCAGGGTGTCGCATTTTACTTCGCCATGTATTCCGCCTCTGTCGTGGTTTTAACTAACTCGGTAATCCTATACCGACTAGTTTGTCTACTCGGAATCACGATACATCTTGAAATATGTAAGAACGAAGACTTTCCCGGCGTATGACTGCAATGTAGTCTTCACGGGTGTACCGCCGGATAGTGTTGTGGAAACACAATATTTCGACGGCTAGCTCCGCCGTCTTCTTCAGGTGTAGGCACATCTGTACTGGTCGGCTGACCCACAGATACTGAGATGGTTCGGGTGCCGCTCTTCAAGTAAAGCCGGCATTACACTGTAAAATATCTTTGTCAAAGATCTTTGATAAAAGATATTTTATAAAATATTTTACTGTTTAAAGGGACATATCTTTTAAAAGATTTCTTTTATAAAATGTTATACGTTGGCATTACACTATACAGGGTGGGGCATTTAAAATGTTTTCTGGAAATATTACGGAAAGAAAGCATTTTAACAAACAATAACCTATATAAAAAATAATCGTACAGTAGGGGGCTACATTTATGTGATATTGGTTTTTTCACAGGTGGCGCTGTTGTCGTTACAACAAGGTCAACTTAATTCTTTTAAATGGGAACCCCTATTTTTTTTTTGAAGATTCCGATTCCTCATGAAAAAATAAAAATAGTTTGCTTAACTCAATTTTCTGTTAGCCTCACAGATGGCGCTGTAATCGCGAAAAATGAATATTCGCGTTTTTTGTGTATAATTTTAATTATAGTTTAAATAATTACATGTAATTTTCATTCTGTAAACATGGAAGGTAATATTAAAGGATAATGACGAAATTGATTTTTTAAATGCTTTTTCTTACTTATTTGCAGCCATGTCTAAAGCAGGTGCTCAAAAAGGTGACCATTTACTTCCAGACATTTTCTGACCCTTTGCAGAAATGATGCCTGAACAGCTCGGAGTGTGTCAGAAAATGTCTGGAAGTAAATGGTCACCTTATTGAACACCTGCTGTAGACATGGCTGCAAATAAGTAAGAAAAAGCATTTAAAAAATCAATTTCGTCATTATCCTTTAAAATTACCTTCCATGTTTACAGAATGAAAATTACATGTAATTATTTAAACAATAATTAAAATTATACACAAAAAACGCGAATATTCATTTTTCGCGATTACAGCGCCATCTGTGAGGCTAACAGAACAGTGAGTTAAGCAAACTATTTTTATTTTTTCATGAGGAATCGGAATCTTCAAAAAAAAAATCAGGGTTCCCATTTAAAAGAATTAAGTTGACCTTGTTGTAACGACAACAGCGCCACCTGTGAAAAAACCAGTATCACATAATTGTAGCCCCCTAGTGTACGATTATTTGTTATATAGGTTATTGTTTGTTAAAATGCTTTCTTTCCGAAATATTTCCAGAAAACATATTAAATGCCCCACCCTGTATAATCTGCACTTACTGCGGCTACACAGTCATACAAGTTTACTTCATTCATTTCAGAGAACTATGGTAGTGTAATTGACCTGAAAAAATATAATAAATATGATAAAATCTTTTGTAAAAAATACTGGACAAAGTTCTTTTACAATGTAATGCCGGCCTGACAGGGAAAGATCGATGGTCATAGAGAATAATTGCGAGAAGGTATGAGTATTAGTCTAGTGAGTATAGGCGCTTATTCCTTTACAACCAGCGAATTGTCACCGAATGGTTATGGGTCAGAAACAGAAGCCACAATAGATTTTAGACTCCTGGAAAAAAAAAGAAAATCAGAGGGAATTAAATTGAAACCAAGGCAGGTATCAAACGGAGGCGTCAAAATAAATGTTGCTAAAATATTATAAAAATGATTTTAGACACGAAACCAAATAAAAAATAATAAACCCTTGTCACCTTGAACATGAATGTGTGAATCGGTTGATAGACGACAAATAAAACACACATTTGAAGTAGTTTTGAAATGGATGATTTCTTCATTACGAGGTAGCTGACCTAAACATTTAATGCAATTCATTTCTAACATTTCTGTGGTCGCACAAACACTTAGAGGTTCTACTCTAAAAATTTTACTCTAAACAGAAAACTTGGCAACCCTCAAACTTCATATCTTGACGAGCAACTTTTTTCTTATTGTTGGCATTTAACTTTAAAATTGGAGGAACAAAGAAACGGTGCGGCTAGTATGGTTAGAATATATTGTCCCTCCCCTGTTCGAGTTGCATCCGCCGGATCACTCAAACTCCGAAAAGAAAACTAAAAAATACCACCTGATGTGAAGCACAAATTACACAGTGTCACTTATCGCACTTGTCATTTCGAATCGGGCATTGACTTCAACAGTCTCTCATTCCTGAATGTTGTTTTGGGATTCCCAGTTAACTTAATGATAGTTTCATCGCCTTCGATAAGACCTGTAATTGAGTGGTAATACAACAGCTGCCAAACTACGTGTTGGTACAGGAGTTTTATCTTAGACTACTTAGCTTTTGTGCCATAAGTTAGCTGAAGAAGAAGTGCTTCGGTTTTCAAATCTGGTTTTGGGGAGCACACACTGGTACTACAAGTGTTTGGTGATTGTTGAGATGTACAGGTTGCACTAAACATTGTATATGAGCACGCTGTTGAATTCTTGAATACCATGCCTTTCATTTTTTATTTCATTAATAATTTCAATCATTTTCTACAACTGGTTAGGGGGCGTGCACAAACTACGTGGCTCGGTCCAGGGGGGTGGAGGGTTGGCTGGAAGGCTACGCTAGGCTACGTTGGGTAGGGGGTATTTCGAGCCAGACCACGTAGCTTTCCTTTCATAACATTTTTCACAGTTAAAATGAGGAACAGAACACACAACAGCATGTGAATATTTATTTCCTTCCTTTAATTATCTCAGTATGTAATTTACAATAGTCTGACAGGAGAATACAGAACAAAATGTCTTTTGGAATCAAAAGGGGAAAACGCTACGTGCTACGTGAGAGGGGGCGGGGGTAGAGGCAAAAGCCACGTGGGGCTACGTGGAGGGGAGGGGGGTTCACGGGAGGCCAAAATGGAGCTACGTAGTTTATGGACGCTCCCTTACCTGGATGTTTAAAGTAGAATTGTCCTACTTCATTTCTTAGATCACCTCTATGGTTGACAGATATACGGAATACATGCTAAACTGTCAGGTAAACTGCATGACTGAATTCTACATTGTGTCAATGGTTTTAATTAAGTAATAACTGATTATTGTTGTCTCTATTTAGTGATTCCATGTTTTCAAACACGTTTGGGGATAAATTATTAACTGTGAGCAGATGTGTCTCAGGCTATATCAGAAACAAATGTTCCGATGGTGGGCTTAATCACGTTCAGCGGTATTTCCCAGTACACAGACAGACCCTTAAGTGTTAACTTCGTCTCCTTGCTATAGACTCACTACGCCTGGGTTACGTTCTGTTTCCGCTTGTTTAATAATCTTCCTTCTCCAGTTGTAACTTCGGTTACTCACCTCACGTCAACACTTCACAAAAAATATCACTATTTTTACTTAGTCACTGTAGAGCAGTCGGAGTAGTGTACAAACCATCAACCGAGCGTGGGAGAGCGGTAACGCCCTGGTCTCACATTCTGCAGGATGCGGGTGCGATTCCCCGTCCAGCCATCCAGAGTTGTGTTTTCCATGGTTTTACCAAATCACTCAAGGCGAATGCCGGGTTGGTTCCTTTAAAATACCATGGTCGAATTCTTGCCCGTTCGTTGTTTCCTGTTCTTTCCCTTCTCTAATTACCTTAACGCCGACGAGGCATAAAGTCATAAACAAAAAAAAAACAAAGAAAAAAAAAAACTTTCAGCGGTTCCAGTTAGGAATCGGAACGTCCCAGGTTGGAATAAACTGTTGTGTTGCGAATATGAATTGCCCTTAAATAATCTTTCATCTATGTGAAAACTTTATTCATACATATGAAGTATGCTAGGATGCTCTGCGGTACAAATTCCACACATAGGCGCGCTTATCTCGCAAGATTTGGTTGGACTTACTGCTGCATGGCGAATTGTGCAGTTTGTAAGTCACCATGTCATTAAGAATATAAGGAACTATTTGTATACAGAATTTTTGTCCCCTGTGTTACACTTTTGTGAATATAGCACCGTAATATATTTTGTTAATTAACACTAGTTCAAGTCACACACCGACTCCAGCAGTCACGTACATGTTAACAAAGTCTGGTGCTTAAATTCTCTTGCATAAAATTAAGTCATTTTAATTATTCATTTACGGGCCTTTAAAGTAATATTACTAATAGAATCTCAAATTTTTCTGTAACTTTCTTTATTGAACGAAAGATTTTCTCAGTCTATTAAGAAAAGCTGACAGCTGTTGTGGCGTTATTTTATGAAAAAAATATTGTCTACACGTTACTCTTGATCTGATTGTATTTTGATAGCTTTCGGTTTAATAAAAGCATAAGGTTGCTTCTAATATTTGAGGACTCCGTGTTTCTCCGTACTAGTGTGAAAATATAGTAAATCTTATGATCTTTCAGGTAAAAGCAACTGCAGATAATTTAAACAGGTAATCAACCGGGACACAAACGTATCTGTTTCAAACACCGTGCTTCTGCTTGTACGGGTACTACCCGCTGCAAAACAAGTGGCATTTGTTACCGACAGCGTTCGTGTAAATTTTAAACTCTCATCTGTTGACTACAACATTTATTCGCACGATTAAGAAACGAGACTTGCGACTAGCTTCCGCAGAATATGATATACAAACCTTATCCCATAACGAATTGCTCATCCGCAATACTGGTACGTCTGGCAAGCTGGAGGTTTCCGGCTTAGTACAACGGCCTCCATGTATCAAGGTCGACAGGCCACGGTGAGTCTGGTAATTCATCTCTCAAGGTGCACTTACTACTTTCGGTATCGTTGAGGAGATAATTTCTGAAGCAACTGTACAGTTTCTCCATGGCCTATCACTTCTGAGATTTGTGTAATCAGTACAAGTTTTCGCTCTAGCATTGTAGCAAATTCATGTGTACTATTCGGATGATGCACTTAGAGCTTGGAATAACTGGCTACAAAATGCTTCAATACCGGATCCTACCCTGGTTACCATACCACCGGAAGTAATGAAAATTTCTCCACATTTGAATTCCACGAAACGCACGAGGGTGACATGTCCCGACGGACATTTATAAGAGATGTCTAGGGAAACCGCCAGTCGGGTAAATAGAAACTTGGAATTAGACTGCAGTACAGTATCACATATTTTTAACTGACAGGTTATTACAACTAGCGTTCATTCTTCACATCGGTAGTGAGTTTCTTGACCATGGCATTCTATGACACAGGCCAATGAAATATTATCTTCACGAGTTCTTCACCGGATGGTGTTGAAGAAAGACGAGCTTTCGGCGGCTAGCTCTGCCCCCATCTTCAGGTCTGGTGTTACCACTGTGGCAACCAGAGCTTGTCTCTTCAACACCATCCGGCGGAGAACCCATGAAGATTATATTTCAGCGACACGCCGGGAAAGCCTTCGTCCACACATAGACCAGTGGTTTGAGATTATATCGTCTGATGCACTTGAAGTATATTGATCAGAGTTAAAGGAAAAGACGAAGGCAAGCACACAGTAACAAAATAGCTGTACTGGGCGGACTTAACTGATAATAACTGTCCGTCACCACGAGTTTAGATGAGGTGAAAAAGATCGACAAGTAAAACTGTATATCGTAGACGCCATATTTCAGATACAATAATATCCAATCATTCGCTTTCCGATGCCGTTTTGGGCAGTGTATGCGTACAGAGGATTGTAAATGTAATGTGTTGTCTTTCTATCATGTATGGTAAGAGCAACATCTTGATCGTGTTTTGCAGGAGGATAAAGAAGATGAGGGTAAAATGCGGTACCGACCGTTCAGGCTTGCCAACTTTGTCCCTATTCGATGATTAGCATTAATAATGTAGCATGAGCTCACTTGGAACACACATTAACTACAGGTTTAGTATTTAATCCTATTCTTCGGTAAACATGGACTTCAGCAATTCTTCATCACTACCTTTCTTAGCCTGCTGACCATAATGATGAATTTCTACCGATCTCGGTGGGTAAGCGGTATTTTTGATGGACGCGGGTTCAGATCCCATCTGGCCATCCAGATCTCAGTTTCCCAAAATCGCTCCAGGTGAATACAGGGATAGTCGTTACAAAAGGCCTTGACCGAATTCCTCCCGTTCTTTGACCCCGTGTCAACCTCGACGATGCGTAAAGCCAATAAAAAATCTTTCTTCTGCGACCGGGGCCCAAACCTAATGTAGGTGACCTAGTGGTCAGGAGTCATGATTCGGATGATGTGACGCAAATTACTACATCACCTTTCGAGATGTAGATGAAGCTGTTTTGCCTAAATATATTTTGAACCATGGCTAGTGATCATAATTCCTTACTTCATAGGATACCTTGCACACCAAACCGAAACTTCTTGCAGTCATTTCATCAGTAATAGGTGATTGCGAATGAAACTCACATGTCTGTACAAAAGTTCGCAGTAGTTAAACTAACGTTCGACATGAGAAAATAAATAAAGATATGTACACTAGTAGCAGGGGGGGGGGCTAGGGGGCCAGACCTCCCCCCCCCAAAAGTATCTAGGTCCATCTCTGTCATTGAAATTTTAGAGAATTTTTTTTTTTAGCTCTACGGATTTGAGGCCCGAGGAGACTATAAATACTACCTTTTGCCCGAATCAAGCCCCCCCCCCCCAAAAGCCCCAAAATCCACTAAAGGCAAGCCCCCCAGACCAAAATACACTCAAGCCAAGCCCCCCCCCCCACAAAACAAAGTCCGCTCAAGCCCCTCCCAAACCAAAGTCCTGGATCCGCCCCTGTACACTAGTATTTTTTCCTAAATGAATTGCTAAAGCATTTTTTATGCATCGTTTCTCATGCTTACTACCTTGAAGTTGTGGCCAATTAACTTGCTTCATTGTTACTTGCAACAATTCAGCAGCGCCCTATTGGGAAGGTCGTTTAAATCTTCAGCAGTAATCGCCCTTAATCACCCAACTGTCTGCGAGGGTAGAACGATACAAAGATATTCCCCGGCACTGAACGCGAAACAGTGTGGTGTGGTTTTAATCATGTGACAAGCTTCTCGGGAGGTGATTAAAACTTTTTGTCAAGCAAACGAAGGACGATAATTTACCTTTCTATCAATAAGTATTCATTCTTCAATACTGACATTACCCATTTTAAAGCAGTCTTCGCCAAATATAATGCTCTTATATTTCTAATCCAAAAAACGGTGTTGAATCATATCATTGGTATAGTCTTATTTATTCTACGGTCACAAACCGTTGCCCTTTCAATGTTCTCACCGAACGAGGGTGAGAGGTTACGCTCTCGCCTCGCAATAGGGAGGACACGAGTTCGAATCCTCGTACGGTCATCCAGATTTTGGTTCTCCATCGATTTCCAGTATCACTCCAGCCGAATGCCCTTTAAAAAGGCCACGACCGAATTCCTTTTCGTTCCTTGTCCCTAGACTTTACTGCCT